>PVJS01013308.1:0-42284 GCA_004027185.1 Glis glis | reverse complement strand
ATACTGATGGACTTTATATCAATACTTAAGTATTAGGAATAAGTATCACTCAGAAAGCCCTGCCTCCTATTCAGGGGAAGTGATTGGTGCGTTTCCGGTTGTACGTGCGATAGCTTTATCCTGTTAGGCGAGATTTTTTATATTGTTATTGTATTTATGTGAAGATCGATAGGATTTAAAAAGACAGGGTTAGGAGTCAGGTTGACAAGGGGTGGACTTGTGATAGTTAATCTAAGTTGTCAACTTGACCTGATCATGACACACCCAAGATTATGTGATTTTGGGTGTGTAACAGCAGATTAAAGAGAAAGCCCTGCCCTGAATGTAGGCAGCAGAATTCTGATAGGTGCGGACTTAGATAAAAAGGGAGAAGCTGTGTAGAGTGTGTGCGACTCGTTCCGAGGAAAGCGCATCTGCTCTCGCCTGAGATCGT
Source organism: Glis glis (assembly GCA_004027185.1). Classification (NCBI taxonomy): domain Eukaryota; kingdom Metazoa; phylum Chordata; class Mammalia; order Rodentia; family Gliridae; genus Glis; species Glis glis. The sequence goes on along the minus strand of PVJS01013308.1, from coordinate 41,851 downwards.
CAGCCGCCGGCTCCGCCTTTCTCCGAAGAGCTCGATCTTCTTGGCCTCCTGCTCTTGGAACTGAAACTCCACCATCGTTTCTCCGAAGAAGCTTTCTGATCTTCACGTCTTGGACTGGGACTGAATTAGTGGTTGCTCCAATCCTAAGACTCCAACTCTTAGACCGTTCGACCAGCTACTGGTTCCTCTGACCCTCCACATGCAGTCAGAACCTGGGACTACATTGCTGCAAACTGTAAGCCATCTGATAAATTCCTTTTTTTTAAAATATACTCATTCTGTGTATTCTGTTAATCTAGAGAACCCTGTCCAATACAGTCTTCAATAAATATCAATAAAAATGCAAAACTGAAAAATAGTTTCTTAGTTTGCCAACTCAAAAATCCAAAAGTAGCTCTTTTTCGTAGCACCATGTAAGCGATCAGCAGCACCAAGATGAAACTATATCCTTCCCAGCCATTCCTAAAAAATTATCAAAAAAGACATATTAATATTTGGTATAACCAAGAAATAAAGCAAGAAAGTGTCTTGTAGTTGATTATTAAACAAAATAAATGTGAGGTAGAGAAATAATAAAAATCATGATGGAATATTTGGTATATCCATATACAAATACATTGCAAATTTATTTAAGGTAAGAATTTTCCTAGGAATGTGCAATAAGTATAAACAATAATGTGGGACACAGGTGAAATAGATTGGCTTCACATTAGAACAGTGCATGGTCAAGAAAAAGTCCCTCAGCAAGAAAGCATAAGACCCATGTGGTTCCAAAAGGCCACTTTATGAAATGGTTAATATCTAGTATATGCTATGTAAGTTGTTCCAAGAGCTTCAAAAGTGAAGGAAAACTTGCATACTACTTATGATGAGACAAATATACCTTAATCGGTACATATAGTGATAGCAGAAAACAAAATAAAAAGGAAATATTAATTGTGATTACTGATGCAAAAATCCTAAATAAAATATTAACAAATGAAATTTATAGTCCTGCAGAAAAATAATATCATAAACAAATGAGTTTTAGTCTTGAAAAATAAAGATGGCTCAGTATTTAGAAATATCTGAATATAGAGTATGGTGGCGCACACCTGTAATACCAATACATAGGAGACTGAGACAGGAGGATCGCAGGTTCATGGTCAGCCTCAGCAGAGAACCTTAGCAACCTAGCAAGGCCGTTTCAAAATAAAAATGGTTGGGGGTGTAGTTTGGAGGTAAAATTCTACTAAAAAAAAGAAATGAATGAATATGTCTCTTTATGTTAATGCTTCTAGGAAACAAACGTTCCTCAAAAGACAACAAAATTTAATACCCATTTTTTCTAATGACATTTTCTTCTTACAGTAAAATTTAATGAAACAAGAATATATGCATACACACAAAGAAACACTCAGAATGAAGTCAGGAACAAAGCAAAGATGCTTATTTTGCTATGACTATTTTACATTGTATAGGCTTATTGATCAATTGGAAAGGAAGAAATAAAACATTTATTTTTGAATAATATTTTGTGAAAATGTAAGATAATAAATTATTAAATAAAATAATATAATATTCTATAACAGGATATAAAATTAACATTAAGAAACCAGTAGCATGTACCTGCACAAAAAATAACCAGCAAAAAGATATAAAGAAAAAATTCATTTAAATTGTAATGAACTATATAAAATACTGAGGAAAAAATTGAACAAGAAATATGGAAGAACCTCTGAATGTAAAGCTTTAAAACACTAATAAAAGCACAAAAAGCCGGGCATGGTGGTGCACACTTCCAATCCCAGTACTTGGGAGTATGAGACAGGAGGATCGCAGGTTCACAGCCAGCCTCAGCAACTTTAACAAGACCCTGTTTCAAAATAAAAAATAAAATAGGGCTGGGGTGTAGCTCAGAGGCAGAATACCCCTGAGTTCAATCCAATCCCCAGTAATACACACACACACACACACATACACACACACACACACACACACACACACACACACACACACGGCAAGGCACAAAAATAGATTTGGGCAAAAGGAAAACCATGTCTTGATTTTGGATTCAGTATCATATTCATGTCAAATTTCTTTAAGTTAACATATGATTCTAATACACTTTTTAATAAATATTCACATAATTTTGTTGCCATATAAGTTAATTCTAAATTTTATATGGAAAAAGGGATGTGCAAGAACGTTTATGAATCTGGAGTGGTATGTACTTATAAGATATTTAACCATACTATAAAGCCTCTGTAATCAAAATAGTCATGGATTGGCATATGAAAGAATATAAGGAGTGCTGTAACAGAATAGGAAGCTCAGAAAAAGACCCATTCATATATAGAAATTTAATATAGGATAAAAGCAGCACCTCGATAGCTATAGACAATACAGTTCTTATTAATAAATGTGATTAGCCAAATGGAGAACCATTTGGGAAAAGAAAACTGGATTCCTATCTCACAGATTATAGAAAAACAAACTAAAGAAATCTAATTGTAAAATCTATGAAATCATACATGAATGGAAGAAAACATGGATTAATCTCCACACAATCTGGATGTAGGCAAAGGCTTTCTGTTTGTGGCTTATAAATCCTGATGCCATAAAAGAAAATATGTGTAAATTCAACAACATAAAGCTAACAACCCCTTGCCTAGGGAAAAAGTAAAGTTAAAACATAGATTATGAACTAGGAGAAAACATTTAATATTTATCCTAAGGACTAACTTCTGAAAAATATAAAGCATCTTAAGAAATAACAAGAGATAACAAGATAAAAAGGGTAATAATAAAAAATTGTGTTTATATGTATGGAAGTGTGTATATCTGCTTATTTTGCAAAATAAACACAGATAGGATAAACTAAAAAAAGATTAAATTTGTTACTTACAGAAGATATATGCAAACATTAGAAAAAGTAAGCATAAATAAGAGATTTTACTGAGTATTTTATTCGATTTGAATTTATTGAGTATTGTATTGACTTGATTTTTTGAATGATTTAAATATTTCTTATTCAAGAAAAACTAATCCAAGAAAGAACTGCAAAAACCCTAAAATTGAATACAAGTGCAAACAGATACTTAATTACATATACAATCAAAGAGAAGAAAGCAATTAAGCTAAGCAACTTTTATATAAAATACTCTGCTTATAATCCCAGTGGGATATATTATAAGGTAAAAAAAATTAACCTTCAACTAGAAGGTTTATGGTAGTTTGATGTATGTGATGTTTGAAACTGTTTCCTGTGTATTGTAGGATTAAGCAAATAATAAAACATATTTGTATTGATGAAATTGCATTTGTTTCCCACTGTGGAAGATGGGAGCTACAAATTGGAGTAGGAGAAGGAAAGAATAATATGGTGTTGGACTTGCAAGTGTTATAGATGTGAGTTAATGCTTTTAAACACACATTTTCTATCTCTGTCTCCTGATAAAGTTAAGTAGTAATAGTATCCCAGTAGCAATGAGCATCCCCAAAGCCGCCATCAGGAGAACAGACAGTAAGCAGCAACTTTATCCTACACACCGGTTCTTTATATAGGGCTCTGCACAAAATGGCGCAAGCCCACGTCAGCATGGGAGTGCACATGTGTGTTACACTTTGCTTAGTCGTTGCACGTAACTCTATGGAATGCGCATGCGCCAGTTGTGCTCACACCTGATATTACACCGGAGGTGCACGCACCCACGACATTGTGGGATGCGTGGGCTTCCCTGTGGCTGCATGGGGTCATGCTGTCACCGATAGCCTGTACTCTGCCTGGATCACACAGTCAGAGAGTAAGAAGCTCTGAGAAGTTGATAGGGAATGTAAAAAAGACATAAAGGCATATTTGAGAGGTTCACTATTGGCCAAATTTGGGATAAGCGCCCCTAAAATGATGGAAATAATTTATAACACATTGAATAGGGAAACAATTCATGAGCCATAGTAATATTAAATAATTTTCAAAGGGCAGGGGAGGAAGGGAGTGAAGCTAAATCAAAATTTCCCCCCAGAAAGTGCCAAGGAATGAATATGGAAGAAATGGTTAAGTTACAAAGTCATTTTGCAGCCAACATTTTAGGAATTAGTTTAGGCATGAAATCATAAATGAATGCTAAACCCAATGAGTTAAAGATTGTTGGGAAACATGGTTTCAATGTATGACCTCAATAAGGTATTAATTATAATATGGAAGACATAATATCACAGAAAAGAAATTTGACAGTTACTACTTTTACCAAATGATCAAATTTAATATCATCAATTGCAAGACAAACTAACATCATGCATCTTCTGCTATGATGTACTGAGACTGATACAAAATCATCTCTGTAGTATTCTTGTCAAAAATGTTTAACCTGAACCTAATCACAAGGAAACAAAGAAACCCAAATGAGAGACATTATGCAAAACAAATGGCTCGCATTCCCCCAAAATATTAGCATCATGAAGGGCAAGAAAAAAAAAGATAGGGAACTGTTTTTGATTAAATAGACTAGAGAGTGATGGTAATTAAATAAACACTTTGAAAACTGGGATTTGGAGGGGAAGACATATGGACATTTATTGGACAATTAGAATATGGATAATACATGAAAATAATAGCATCAATATCAATATTTAATTATTTTAAGAAAAAAATTTTTAGAGTCCTCTAAGAGAACATTCCTCTTCTAATGAACAACATAATTATTTAGAAATGTAAAATGTTAAAAAATGGTAAATATAAATGAAGGATATAAGCGTGTTCATTGTTCCTTCTTGGCAACTTTTCTAAAACAGATGGAGGAAAAGAACACCATTGAAGCCACACAAATTCCTAGACTATGCATATTTTTTGTTTGTTTCAAAAGTCAGATAAAATATTACTTTGTCCTTGAAAGTTATAGAAGTGAATTGTTGACTTGTCACATTCTGCCTGCTCAATGTTCTGAGAACCAGGATAAAGATAAGTAGATCTGAGTCCCAACAAGCATAGGAAATGTAAACAAAAATAAAAATAAGTAAGTGGGATTATATACACTAAAATGCTTCTGGAGAGCAAGAGAAATAGTCAACAGAGCGAAGAGACAACCAAAAGAATGGGAGGGAATATTTGTCAACTCTACATGTGACAAGGAGTTTATGCCCAGAATATATAAGGAATTCCAGAAAACTCAATGGAAAAACACAAACAAAAAATGATATAAAAAAGGGTCAGGATACCTAAATAGACATTTCTCAAAAGAAGACATACAAATGGTCAGCAGGTATATGAAAAATGCACAACATCATTAATTATCAGGGAAACCAAAATCAAAACCATGTAAGAATCAAAACCCAGTAAGAATGGTTATTACCAAAAGACTCAAGAAAACAACTGCTGGTGAGGATGTCAAGAAGAGAGAAGGCTTGAACATTGTTGTGGGAATAGAAATTAGGGCAGCCATTATGGAGAACGTATGAAGGTTCCTCAAGAAATTGTACATAGAACTACCATATAACCTAGCAATCTCACTCCTGGGCATATTTTCTAAAGAAATGAATTCAGTATGTCAAAGAGACATCAGCACCTCCATGTTTACTGCAGCACTGGTCACAATAGTCAAGAAGTGGAAACAACTGACGTGTCTATCAACTGACGAATGGGTAAAGAAAATTCAGTACATATACACAATGGAATTATAGTCAGCTGTAAAAAGAATGAAATCTGGTTATTTGGGACAGGAATGGAACCAGCAATCATTTTATTAAGAGAAATAAAACAGGCACTGAAACTCAAGTACTGCATGATTTCACTCATATGTAAAATCTAAAAAAGTTGATCTCATAGAAGTGGAGAGTAGAATGGTAGTTATCAGAGGCAGGGACAGTAACAAGGAGGGACAGATGGGGAGAGGTTGATCAGTGGTTGCTAAGTTACGTTTAGGAGTAAGAAGTTCCAGTGTGCTATTGCATAGTAGAGTGACTATAGACAAAATCATGTACTGTACTCTTCAAAAGGCAAGAAGAAAGAACTTTGAATATTTTCACCATAAAGAAATGATAAATATTTGAGGAAATATGTTTAACCTGATTTATGCATTACACAATGTATACATGTATTAAAACATCACATTACTCCTTTTAATGTGTACAATTTTGTGCTTTTTGTACTTAACCATGCATTTATGTTTTTATGGAACTTTGTGCTTTTTATATTTAAGATTATATTTATGCTTTTTGTATTAAACATCACATTACTTCATCAATATGCACAATTTTGTTTTTAAAGTACCAGTTAAAATAAATTTAAATTTTCAAAATGGATCAATGTGAACATCCCTAAGCAGCATGCTGATACTTGGAATTAATGTTCTCTACATTGCAAATCCTGCATTCAAGAGACAGTTCTGATGAGAGCTTTCCCTATCGCCAGACATGAATTTTCTTCCTCAGAAAAGAGAAATACTAGTATATCAAGAATCAAATGAGATCATCAAGGATAAAATAGGCTTCCATGGTACGTGGTAGTGGTGGTGTTGGTAGGAGATTTGAAGTAGAAAATATTCCCCCTCTTTTATGAGTTCTCCCTGTGACTGGATTGGTCAAATGGGGATGTCCTTCTATATCAGAGATGCCTTCAGTTTCAGTTTTGGGGGATAAGTAAAGTACTAGAGTGGGAAATTTAAGCCTAAGTCTTCCAAGACAGTGGTATAGGGGAGTATGATAGACATTGTATATTATTGGCATAATAAGAGAAAAAAACTGTTAGGGTTGGCCATGTGCCAGACATTTAGCTAACGGGAAGCAAGTGCTAGTAATGGCTTATCCTTTCTTATTTTTCTAAGTTGGATATGAGCTCATGACAAGAGCCTGTACAACCATCTTGCAACCATGAAGGGAAGACCAGGGGAAGTCATTCCTGATTGCTGAGTTACTAAATCAACCTTGCACGTGATGATATTTGAACTTCTTAAGTTCTTCTTTGTCTTATTTAAGCCACTTGGTTTATTTTGTGTGTGTGTGGTACCGGGGATTGAACTCAGGGGCGTTCTACCTCTGAGCTACGCCCCAGGCCCTATTTTTTAAACTTTATTTTGAAACCGGGTCTCACGAAGTTGCAGAGGGCCTCACTAAGTAGCTGAGGCTGGCCGCGAACGCGGATTCTCCGGTCTCCACCTCACAAGTACCGGGATTACAAGCATTCACCACCATGTCCGGCTCTACTTGGTTTATGATACAGTCCAACTCCCTGAACCAGGAATTTGTGGCAAGATCCTAACATGAAATATATATAATTTCCCAGGCATGATAGCGCCCACCTGTAATCCCAGTACTTGTGAAATTGAGGCAGGAGGATCATAGGTTCAAGGTCAATGCACTGTAACTTAGCAAGACCCTATTTCAAAATTACAAAACAAAAGAAGTCTGGGGTGGTGCTCAGAGTTAGAACACCCCGAGTTCAATATTCAGTGCAACACACATGCAAAAATGTATAATTTGATTCAGTTTGAATGACCCTTCCATCACCTCCCTCAGGAATCCATGTGACCAAATATAGTATGTTACCAAACAGATAAATCATACCCTTCATGGGTGTAAAATAAAAGTTGTCCAATGTAGCAATGACTGATCTATGTCAGGTGAAAGGAAGAAGCAAAGTAGAGACTCCACGGAGGAGAGACAGTGTGGAATTTCACTGGGACCAAAGTTTCCCAAGGAGCACCTTGAACCATTACAGGCCAGGATATGTGGTGTGAAGAAGGGGCCTTTGTGAGTAAGGCCCAAGAGAGGATGCCTCAAACATCATGTTCAGAGTGGGAACTAGCCAGTAATCGTCCCCAATTGATGCTGTTTTCAGTTGAAAATTTGAAGGATATGGGCTTTCTTCAGCCTAGTTAATAAAACATTTAAAAGTTATTATATGATAATTCAAAAAAAATCTGATGAGGAGAGTTGATCCTGAGACCCAGCCAATATGAAGTCCTTGCCAGAGCAGCCCTGACATTTGGCTGCCTCACAAAGGCAATCCCGTAGATGCGGAAGCATCTGCTCTCCTACTTACTGCTTATGTTAAAATGAAAGCTATTCAATAAAATATTTATAAGTATCACTTCCACTGGTGGCTGGATAGAAATAAAGTGGCGAGAAACCAAATTTCTAATAAATATATGAGCAGCCACTCCGCTGGCTGGCCACTCTTTGGCATGAACATCATTCACAATTCCTGATCCTTTCTCAATGTGTGCTTCCTTATCAGAAAATTAAAAGAAAAATATTCTAGGTTTCTGCTCTTTTGTGTGTGTGTGGTACTAGGATTGAATCCAGAGGCATTCTACTTGTGAGCTACACCTCTAGTCCTATTTTATTTTGAATTTTGAAATAAGGTCTCACTAAGTTGTGGAGGATCTCACTACATTGCTGAAGCGGGCCTCAAGCCTGAGATACTCCTGTCTCAGCCTCCCAAGTACTAGTGTTCTAGGTATGCACCACCATGCCTGGCTAGATTTCTGCTCTTGTCTAAAATAAATGAGTTCTGTCAATAAAGACAAGAGCCATCAACTGGTGTGAGTTTTTCCTGTTCAAAAAATAGATTGTTAACTCAATCATCTCTTAGTTAATCCATTAAACATGTATTTTGTGCCAGATATTATCATAGGCCGTGTGCATTGAAAAACAAACTTGACCCTCCTAAAACTTACCGGTAACTCGTTAATTCCAAAGGGAATAATAAAGAAAAAGCAAAATGTGTTCATTTCTTCATAATAGGCCCCAAGTTAGGTTAGTTGCATCTCACTTTGAAGCCAGACTCGGCAGACTCACTTAAGGAAAAGGAACTGAAAACAGTTTGGCCATTTAATGCGGTCTCTCTCAAAAAAATGTCAACAGACAGATCTCAATTTTAACATAGCAGAAAAATTCTAAACTTCTGCTTTCCGTGGCTTTCTTGTCAAAACCTTTCATGTGGATTTCCTTTCATTCTCTGAGCTCTTAAATACAAACCCTCCCTTCGCCCTCTGTAGACAGGCTCTGAACATCTTTTCTCTCCCTCGCTGCCTCAGTTCTTTATTGCATGGATCATCTTAGTTACTCTGGCTTCCCGATTTATTGAGTGGTGGATTGAATGGTGAGGTATTACACATATTTTTGTCAGCATTTTGTAGGCCTCTACAAAGAGAGCAAGGTGTGTTTTTCTAGTACCTTTTTCTCTTTACAAACCGATCTCTTTAATTCTCTTTCTTGTTTGAGTGGGATTTATATAGGATAACTGCAGGAATCCTTCCAAATTCAGCTTTGTATTGCCCATCCAGTTTCCATCTGGAAATCCTAGAACTTAAGGAATGTAAGTTTCTCATGGGAGGGGGCCAGAGCTGGATAGATTGCCTTGGTCTGACTTTACAGCTGGCCTCTGAAAAGAATCGTATAAAACAAACACAATAAATAAAATTTGAAAATTTGTCAACAAAAGTTTAATTATGAGCAGTTTGAAACTTGACTATGATCTTTCTCAAAAATTTCACAAGGGCCTTATGATTACATGCTTCTCAAATTTTTGGAAAGCTATTCATCCAATCTCTTGTTATTTATTTCACTGGTCTGGCAACTGTCCCAGGACCAGTGTTCCCCAGAGTCATTTCATTTCCCAGATCTGTCAATCTCTCTCTTACCCATCCTCTTTAAACTCCTCCAGGTCCTCTGCATCCCCCTGCACAGCACCTTGGTCTTCATTATTCTGATCAATTTATTGTGTAGATAATTTTAGTTTCTTGTTTATGTTTTTCCACTTATTACTTTGGTTCTTTTCAATAAAGGAAGACTGCATCTGGCATAATGAGAAAACAAGGGCTCCAGAGGGTAGATCACAAAGAGTTATAACTTCTTAACATTCTTTCATCCCTGTCGCAGCTGAGAAAATCAGGGTGAAAGAGAGGGAAGGATAAATAACATTTATGAATACCTACTGTGTGTGCATTAAAACCATATTAGGTGATTTTAATGGAAGCTTGTCACTTAATGGAAGCTTGGCTTTTAGAGCTGTTAAGTGCAGTGTGTTTTATATTTAAGGACCAAGAATTTTGAGTGGGCTGTGGATTTAAGGAGTCCTCAAATCAATATTCATACCAAGCATGAAGTCAAGGAATTGCCAGTTTAAAGATGGGATTCTTAACCTTTTGCTTTTGTTTTTCTCACCAGGACACACTTGATGACCGTTACTTGACCCTTCCCAGGAGCAGACTTTGGCAAATATAAGTAGTGAATAAAATGGTATTTTGCAGCATGTCTCCTTTAACCCTATCCTTTTCTCTCCTATTCAAAATAAGAATTTAAAAGAGATGATACTATGAAAATGTTTCTTTAATCCATATTATGTACATAAAACAAATTGGACATAAACTCCAACACATTAATAGTAATAACACATTAGTTTTGTTAAAAGACATAAAGTTCTTGTGGACTAAAAACTATTGCTCAAGCTATATAAAAAGCAAATAGCTAGTAAGAATACTCCTAAAGTGACTGGTGCTACCCTCAGAAGAAACACTACACTTTATCCATTTTACTAACATTTATTGAGCATATACTACATGGTGAGACTTTACGGAAAAAGTATCTGTTCTTTGTGGAGTAGAAAGTTTCAGACAGTAAACAAATAAATATATGTATAACATACATCAAATAGTAAAAACTTGCCTTAGAAAAAGGAAAAACAGAGAAGAAATAAAGAATGAGAGTGAGGGTTCTTGCTATTTTAGATAAGATATTGGAGGTGGATTTCTGGGATGAAGTAACAGTTGAGCATAGATTAGGGATAATTAAAGGAGCAAGCCATGGGCTCTCCCATGGCTTGAGCATTCCTACAGCAGGAGTCCTATCAGAAAGAGCCCGGAGACAAGTATGTGCTCAGAGGAGCAGGAGGAATGTGAAGAAGAAAGGGCAGAGAGGTAAGGAAGGACCAGACCAGGTAGAGGGCTTTGATCTCCTAGGAAAGTGATGGAAAGTCATTAAGGTGCTTTCAGCAGGGCTGTAACATGATCACATTATTGTTTTAAAAGGATTATCTGGCTTCTGTTCAGAAAATAGCTGATGGGGTTAGGAGTGCAGAAAAGGGTGCAGAAAGGTAGTACAGTATCCCACAGTAGTGTGTTGTGACCAAGAAGCCTTTTAAAGGACTTTTGTGTGTACATGTGGCACTGGGGATTGAACCCAGGGGCATTATTCCTCTGAGCTACACCCCAGCCCATTTTAGTTTTATTATTTTTTTTTTGTTTTGTTTTGAAACAGGATCTCGCTCAGTTACTGGGCATTGGCCTAGAACCTGTAATCGATCCTCTTGTCTCAGCCTCCCACGTGCTGGGATTATAGGTATGTGCCACCGTACTCAGCTTGGAAAGGACTTTTTAAAACACATTCTAAACTGTGGCTGTAAAGAAGCAAGAACTTCCTGCTTTGAGGGAGGCAGTCTACTAGAATTAGGTACAGGGCCCATCTCCTTGATATATCTGAGAATAATTGACAATTACAGAATGGTCTCTTGAGAATGGGAGCAGCACTGTGGCCAAATGCACCTTTATGTAAGTGTAAAAGATTACATATGTAAGCCAGGTGTGGTGGCACTTACTTATAATTCCAGTACTTGGGAGGTTGAAACAGGAGGATTGCAGGTTTGAGGCTAGCCTCAGCAACTTAACAAGACACTCAGCATTTTCCCAAGACCCTGTTTCAAAATAGATAAAATAAAATAGGGCTGGGAGTGTAGCTCAGAGGTAGAATGCCCCTGGGTTCAGTCCTCAGTGACACACACACAAACAAACACACACACACACACACACACACACACACACACACAAAGATTTCACATTTAGTGCTATGTAGAACTTTACTGTTATAAGCACAAATTCAACCTGACAAGCCAATTGGTACTGCAGAGAGGAAAAAACCAATGTAAAGTAGCCCCATAAAATGAATTCTGCATACTTCCAATACTTATTTCTGGAGTCCCTCTGTTCCCTTGTCACTGTGGACATGTTCTCTTACTTGGCCACGGCTTATTCTTTCACAGTTGAGTCTTGGTATTTGCACTAAGAAGCAATGGGGTTCCTCAAACCCTTGAGCACTGTCACAACACAGTGGACTTGTTTTCTGAAAGAAGGCAGATGTAGAGATGATATGCTGGAAGATTAAGAGATAAAAACTTTGGCCAATCATTGCAAAGACAAGACATATATTCTACAGGGAATTCTGTTACTTCAGTCCTTACATGGCTCTGAGAATTTAAGAAATATAAGAACTTTTACCCATGAATGAAATTAGTATTCTTAAATTACATCATTCTGCATACAATAAATATTGACATCTGTGGGCCACCAAGGTAATCAGAACCTTGATACTAGATGAAGTGAGATACATCATTAAATACCCTGGCAAATGGGAGTCTCTTCTTAAATCCAGATGAAACTTCCTGGTGATAATGCACAGAGAACAAAAACTGACATTTATGAGCCTCAATTCTGTCATCTGTAAAAAATAAGAAAGTCAAATGTTCCAGAAAGCCCCTTTCCCATTCTAGCATTCTGCCTTTTGGTTGGATGATCTTACAGCAGGCATATATCTCAAATACCTGGTTTTTCCCTGGGTTTTGTCACCCTTTCCTTTTATGCTAACAATCTATTGTCATTTTTTTTGCACCTCATCCTCCACCAAAGTTGAACAAAGAGATACAAGAGAAAGTGTTTAGAAATTTCCAATCTGGACTTTTCTTCTCCAACATACTGGACTTTACCTCTCCAAGATACCACTGAGTTTGGATGGAGGGGAAAAGAAAAAGCGTTGCAAGTTGTATGAGAGTAGGACTAAAGGGAGGAAAGAAAAACAACCCAACATAGGGTGCTTTGGTGTAGGGGAAAGGTAAGAATATTTTGTATCAGGCCAGGAAGTGGAATGGTAAGAACTCTGAAGTCTGAGATGTCTTCTAGTGTGGGCTTATTATCTTTCTACTTGCTCATCCATCCCCCATGGATAGTCTGCTATCCAACAGTACTGAACACATAAAGTTCTTCCCTCTCACTTGGGGTTGGTATATTATCTGGAAGGCAGAGCATGAGAAAAAAACACTACCTCTTGTCCAAGTTAAAACTGAACTGGGAATTTCTATCTGGTAGTGCAGGAAAGGGTAAAGTGCATGCTACAATCATTTTCTTATGGGAGGAAAAACCGAGACTAGTAAAAGAAAAACCTGACGGAAGGTATTCATATTAGTTACAAATAACTTGTGGTTGCTTTAATATGTAAAGAAATCAGTAAGTTGGTGGCACCTGGCTGTTTTGGGAATGTTAATGAGTCTAAATTAACCACTCAATAATTGTATGACCTCTACAAGTAACACCATTTTTTGGATGTCGGTTTCCTTATTTATAAGACAAGGCAGTTGGAATTGATAATGGAATTGGTAATCTCTGGGATACCTTCTAGGTTTTAACAATTTCTGTTGCTATACCTGAACTCTGGTAAGATGTGGTCCATAACAATGGGGATGATTTCAATGTACTGTATCTGGACTCAAAAGACCCTTCTGAGTACTGCTTTTATTCTAATTTAATTTAAGGGAGAAGTCAAATCTTTAGAAATGCAAAACATTTTTGCTTAAATATATTTGAAGTGTTAATACAGAGATAAAATATACCAAAAATGCATGAATGCTCCATTTGAGAGGCAGGCCTGTGGGATAAGCTTTTTTATTCTTTATGTTCAGTATTTTCCAGGTTTATGTTTATTAAACTCATAATTCTTTAAGAAATATTTTAGCTAAAATTGCTATAAGGAAGAGAAAGCTACTGATATTCTCTCTGTACGTCTCTGTCTCTTTCTCCCTCTCTTTCTGTTATGAAGAATAGCTGAAATATTTTCCACAACAATCCTGCGTTTACATTTAGAGGTCAGGAAACCTACTGTGAAGGTTCAGTATCTCTTTCAGACTTAGCCTTGAGCTTAATGATGTTCGTGTTGAATTTTCTTGCCTCCAATGTGAAAGAACATATTCTGTAATATTTTATAGAGTTGGTCCTAGATGAATTTTAAAAAAATCTGATAATAGATTAGCTTTCTTTTTGATCTGTTCATAGTTTATTTCTAGAAGGAAGGCAAGTGACTGGAATACATATTTCACAAGACTCCTTTCTGCAGTAGCAGAGCACTAAATCCGTAGTTGGATGCATTTACCTATACAATGGCTTCCTTTGTACATAGAGTATATGCCAAAAAGTCCTTCTAGCATTAGTTACTTACCTCTGAAGGGTCTAAATGTTATTGGCCACCATTCTGTAATTCCTTGCCTTATTTTCTTGCTTTCGGCAGTCATCTTGGTACCAAGACCTCTACATTGTGTAATGTAAACTCAGGAATGTTGTTTCCATAGTAGCATGATTCTCTAGTGCTCTCAAATAAAAAAATTGCAGCCACTCATGCCAACTTAAGGTTGATACCTTCAGATACAAACCAATGGCTAAGTAGTCTACTTCAACTCTCAGAAGAATCCAGTCAAATCATCTTTCTTCTCTCCTTCAAAACTATCCTTGAATTCCAACTCTACCAAGTCATTTTGAGTAAGTGGGAATGAGATGTGTTTAAATAGCTGGTCCTTACACAAGCATTCAAATAGTTTTCTGACTTTCATCTGTGCCATGGGTGTAAATAAACACTAGACAATGAATGAAGCAGAGAGAGATGCGGCATTAATAAATATTCTAAAAAGTGTTGTCTTGCTTCATCTTTTCAAATGTTGCTAGGACCTCCTTGAGACTAAGATTCTGACCAATTATGTCTAATGTATACAAATGCTTGAAAATGATAATTTAGATAAGCTACTTTCAAGTCAATTACTCCTCTACAAGATATCTGAGTATCATACATCCCTGTTGAGGCCTGCAATGACCAGTGTCTATCCACTGTCTTCTGAGACTGTCTAGGTAGATTAAATGCCAAAATTTGGATAACTAATGACACCACACTTTTATACTTTGCACTCATTTTTTTCAGGGGCAGGGGCAGGAGAAAGGGAGAGAAAGCCAGTAATTTGTGTTTCTTCATTATTATAATCAACTGCTTTTCATTATCCAGGGTCGCCTCAGAAGGCCCAGGCCTGTATGTTATTAGTGTAAAATTGAATAGCCACATAATCATAACTATCTTTTACTATTATCATGAGCTGGCTCATGATGTGTGCATGGATTACTGAAAAGAAGATTTCACATAGCCAAAAGCCACAGATTTTCTGTCAAAGAAAACTTTTGACCATTTAAAACTTTCCTTCATGTGGTTTTCTTCAATTCCATAAGTATTATAATAAAGAACTCTAGAACAACATTATGCCAAATCACTATACTATCGCTTCTGTTTAGTTTTTGCTAATCATGAAGTTTATAGTTCAGATGAAGGTAAAAGGTAATCCACATGAAAAGTCAAAAAAGAGGTCAGTGGGGCAAAATATGACATGGTGATTTTTCTATCTCTATATAGTTATAATATTAGATTAAAAATTTGAGAGATCCTACTCAAATAATAAACATGAAAAATGGAGAAAACACCTTATTTTAAAAAAGGATACTGTAAGGCAATATATTATTATAGGCAGAGAAAAGATATATACAACATGAATTGATAGGAAGGAGAAGTTACTATAAGTTTAGTTTACGGTAAGACATTTTTTTACGGATGTTAAGTTTGGCCTTGAATGATTGGTCTACAGTGAGGGGAAGAGAATAGGGAAAAAGATATTTGGGGCAGGATAATGACTTTGTTATGTGGTATCTCCTTTTCATATAAGGTGTTACATGTTAATATGTTCTAATATATCACACTTTTGTATTCTTTAACTTTTGAAAAATTGATGCAGAGAAGTAAATCCTTATGGAATAAAAAATTTCAAACTCATAAAGTATGATTAAATCTTACTATCATCCCTCCTACTTTACCCTACCCAAAGAGAGCAAAAAAAAAAAAAAAAAGAACTGGACCGCTCTTTATTGCTTACTTGTTTAAAATAAAATTGGGGCTGGGTGTGGTGGCGCACGCTTGTAATCCCAGTACTTTGGGAGGCAGAGACTGGAGGATCCGGGTTCGCGGCCAGCCTCAGCTCTCTCTCTCTCTCTCTCTCTCTCTCTCTCTCTCTCTCTCTCCCTCTCCTTAGTGAGGCCCTCCGCAACTTCGTGAGACCCGGTTTCAAAATAAAGTATAAAAAAATAGGGCTGGGGGTGTAGCACGGAGGTAGAATGCCCCTGGGTTCAATCCCCGGTACTGCAAAAAAATAAATAAATAAATAAAATAAAATTGGGTTCAAGTCTTTAGAGATCATAGTCCCATATACACTACAGCAGCAAGAGAGTTAGCAAGAGCAAGCAAGAGTGCACTGTTAAACAAGAGGGTAATAGAGAACATGAGGGTAGGGCCAGGAAGATCAGAGAAGTCTGGTGAAATGGGCCAGAAAAATAATGGCAACCCTAAAGCAAAATTTGGAAGAGTCTGCTATGCAAAGATCACAAGCCAAACTTGGAATGAGATCTGCCAGTCTCCAGGCAACAGGTGAATATAGAATTTGAATCCAGTTTGCTCAGTCTATCTGAGCCTGGCCAGGTGTGAGAACATTCATTAAGCTCTTGATAGACTACAGCGCCCATCCATGAGAAATCTCATTTCTGGACATTCGGCAGTCCTTGACCTTGAAAGCAGTTCCGGACTGATAGTCAGTCTAACTTGATAAATGGTGATTTCTTGAAGAGAAATGCAATTTTCCCACTCTGGTATGACCCCAAACACACACAAGATACACACACATACATATGGCATAAAAATGTGTTGCTATGCACATGGGAAGATCCAGGAATGTGTGACATACTCGGTCCACCAGTAAGTCACTGATAACAGTAGCGGGCTGGATGCATTCAACATAATTATTGATACCAGTGCCTGTGTCTGCCCTGCTGAAAAAGCTCCCAGAGAAATCTTGGCTATCTGTCAGCAAGGTGCACGGGAGTCTTTGCCAAAGAGTAAGAATACAAATGCTTATTACAAATGATGACTGGGGTTGTGGCTGTGTTATGTGCAAAACTACAGTGGCCTGGCCAAAGTAACCAGCCAACTAATACCAAAATGTGCTGGGATTTTATTTTCAATTGCTTTTTTAATCAAAATGGGCATAATGGCATTTTATGTCTCTTCTTACATTACAGTTACTGATTGATCAAATTCTTACACTTCTTACCAAACTGTAAACCCCTGTGAGGTCAGTATTAGGTTATGTGCCGCCTATTTCTATTTCTTGTGCTTCTGACACAATTCTTTATTTTTCTTTCTATGAGCTATCTGTCTATGATCTGTAATCAATTACTGCTTCTGGTTTGAATTATCCAAGACTTCCTCCCTTCTTGAAAAGAAAAAATACAATAAACATGTATGAAATTTTGTTAAGAATTAATTATTTCTAGTGTTGTATTTCTTCAATAGTCAGCTTGGGGATATTCTATAAATGGGTAAATTTAGGCACATATTTGTTAACAAAATACCAAGGTTGGTAATATATCTGAGACCCATATATGGATTCCTTTTTGTTGTTATAGACATTCTTTGTTCTGCATTATCAATATTCTTTATGTATATTAAGATTATCAATATCCAGTGACAATTATCTCTTGATTTATTTGTGTTACAGGACAAAATCTCTTACTCACTTCACCAATGAGCCAACTCTCTGTCCCTGTGTTCTGGCTCAGCCCCACTGATGAGCAGGCCTTAGCACCCATGTTCTTCTGTGCCCATCAGATAAATTATATGTTTAACAAGTGTTAAGTATTTTTTCAAATATATTTATGTCACCTTTACATGTTATTGTAATTACATCTTTTAACTAATTAGTACTTAAGCAATGAGAACAAAAATTAAAAGTTTGAGTTTTAATGAAATATATGTTGACTACTTTGGATACCTTTGCTAAAGGTGAGCTGCAAAAAAAATGCTATCAAATTAAGTGGGGATGAGACACTGTAAGAGGCTCAGGGGAACTGCAAAAATATGGAAGAAATTCTATACTCAGATTTTTTTCACAGGTTTTTGAGTGTTTTGGTAAGAAAGATAGCAGGCCTATTCAAGGAAAAAAAAACCTTGAGATTGTATCAATATAGTGGTAAAGAGTTTATATTTGTAAGATTTATGTTTAAATGAACTGTTGAAGGTATGTGTATATTTTTAGAAAAATAATGATCTTCCTTAAGAGACTTTAAAACCTGACTTACCTTCACAGATATATGATTTCTATTCCTTATTAATCTTTCAATTGGTTCAAATAGTGCTTATTCCTGGTGAATACAGTTTAGACAATCCTCTCAAAACCTCAAATTGAATGTAGTTTTCATATATTCACTCATTTATTCATTTTATTGTGACTACATGCTTAAAAATACTTAATGATGCTGTGGTTATATCCAGTGGCCTGGTCTTTCCCTTCAATGAACTTGTAGTTGAATATGAAAGGTATGTTACCTATACATTCAATGATAGCCAAGGACAGATTTTATGAGCTGTACAAACCACAGTGGGTGCTCACTTCCAGAAGGGTAGATAAAAGGCTTATTTCTTTAGTCAACAGATGAGTTTAGAAATACCTGTTAGGTACCAAGAACTATGCATAGTTCCAAGGACACCGTGGTGAATAAGACAGACAAATCAGATGGACATATCTGAATGAGAAAGCACTCTTTGGATGTCAGGTAGGAAGGATTCTGATAGGTAGACACAGAGTTTGAAGAAAATAAGCAGTGAGAGAGGTGGGTGTCAGGTAAAATCAGGGGAGAAAATAATGTTTTTTTTTTTGAGGGATTAGTGAATAATTTGGGGGACACTACTGGGGATTGAATCCAGGGGCATTCTAGCTCTGATCTCCACCCCCAACCCTTTTTAAAATTATTATTTGTTTTGAAATAGGGTCTTGCTAGGTTGCTGAGAGTCCCTCTACATTGCTGAGGCTGTCCTGAAACATGTGATCCTCCTGTCTCGGCCTCCCAAGTATTGGGATTACAAGCGTGCACCACCAGGCCCAGCTGATTGGTGAATAATTTAGAGGATGAAATGTCTGTCTGTGAAAGTGTAGTGAGAGGTGAGGTTAGAAAATCTCCTTTTTTATTTAAAGACAATTCTTTAAAAATTGTAACTGTGCCTTTTTGAGTTTATTTCCTCATCAAAGAAGGGCAGAATGCTCAGACCCCTGACCACCAAGGTTTTATACAAATCTAGCATGTGAGGTTTCTGTTACTTTAACAAACATCTGAGATAAATCAACTTATAAGGAGGAAAGACTTATTTTGACTCACAGCTTTAGAAATTTCAGTCCATGGTTGCTTGGTCTATTGCTTTTAGGCCTATGGCAAGGAGTATGGGGAGAAGCAAGATGCTTACCTCATGGCAGACAGGAAGAAAAGAGAAAGTGAGGAAGAGGCCAGGGTCTCAATACCCCTTTCAAGGCCACGCCCCCAGTTACCTAACTTCCTCCAAGTAGGCCCCAATTCCTAAAGGTTTTGCCACTTCCCAATAGCAGCACAGGCCAGAGACAAAGCTTTTGACAGATGGGCTTTTGGGGAACATTTCTGATCCAAACTATAGTATCTAGGTTTTTGTTTTGTTTTGCTTTATTTTGTTCTCTTAATTAATTTAAATTCGGTCTTTGGAACACAGTCCACAGCCAAAATCCTTGCTTGCAAATTTGTTCTTATGCTGTCATCTTGGGAAGGAATTCACAGAGGACCTGGAATGAAGAAATGGAATTCACAATCCACATTGCTAAGTGCAGGCCACCACTTTCTGCTCTGGCACTCCATTAATTGCTTGAAGTACAATACAACAAGAAGGAACAAGAGGAAGGAAACAGAAGCCTTTCTCATCCTTTGGGGTCCTATAATTTCTTATTCTTAAGAGGGTGTTTTGTCCCCCTGAGCCTTACATACAAAAGTGTCATATAGATTTGGAATTTATAGCTTTTTCTTTTTTATGTTATTTGCTTTTATAGCTTAGGCTTTACAAATTCTAAGACTATGTCTATATAATGCCCCAAAAGATTTATTGGGCAACAAATTTGCTTTGCCATTTGCATCCTAATGGCAAAAGCAATTTCTTCAGCCAGAATAGTTTATTTTCTTTTCAGTTGCAAATGGGGATATTTTAAGGGAAAAGAAGTTATTTTGGTTCAAAGGGGGGATATTATAGCTCTTTATTTCTGACACCTGTCAACCTCTCACATCAGCAAAAGTTTTTCATCAGCCAGGATCTAATGTCCTGAATCAAATGACCCCAGGTTGTATTAAAGTGAACCAGTCCTCACATATTTTATACATGGGAGTTTTTCTCAAGACTTAGTTTAAAAGTTATGATATATAAAGGAGAAAGAGTCACATTTTATGGAAGATAGTTGGTGGGAAACGTTACCTTTAATTGTGAACTAAGAGCCCTACGTAAGAATCAGAAGTACTGAGTTCAATTTTTTTTTTTTTAGCTGTGTGATTTTGAGACAGATGGCTTGAGTGTTGGAGGCCTTAGTCTTTCTTATAAAATTGGAACAAGGGGATGATATTAGGGAAAGGCAGAGGATGGGTGGTGGCATATGATGTAGGCATGAAGCAACTTCCACTAAATTCTTAATGTATATTAAGAACCATGTATATCTTGTTTCAATTGATCCTCCCAATACCCTTAGGGAAAACTAGAAATAACTAGAGCTCAGAGAATTTAGCTTATTTACCTAGTGTCATAGGGTTAGTGAGTGGAAAACCCCGTATCTGCCTGATGTTACAACTAGATTCTTCTACACCTCACAACCTCATCTAAAGTCCCTTCGAGCACTGAATTTTTTCAGTTGAAGCTCTACTGTTTAGTTTCTTGACACATCAAATTACAGTATTTTCTTTTTTAGCTGTAAACTTCCAGGGTAAAGCAATTCAAAGGAAAAAGGGTAAATTCCCACCTTTGGAAATTTTCTGCATTGGTATGTTAAGGAGATCATGCGCATGAACTCAGTTTACAACTCTAGGTACTATCACTGTTATTCGATGAACACAATTACCCACTTGAGGCTTTTCAATGTAGAGTGACTGGTTTCATTTCAGATACCCACACAGATCTGCATTCTTGTTCTTCATTTTCTGACTCCACATAAATGATGTAGCCATTTCTGAGATGTGTGAAAACTGCTCCAGCAGGCATTGGGACAGTCAACAGAAACCCGCAGGCCAGATTGCAAATTCTATTACAGGAGATTTTGTGCGTGCATCACCTTCTCTTGCCTAGAGTCAAGCAGTCCGCGGATGATACAGGCAGGAGTGAATGGCAGTTGTATACTGCTACAGGATGACAGTTCTCTAGTTGGGGGGGTTTAATATAGGAAAGTTAAAAATAGGCAATCCATCTGTTAAAAAATACTGTTACCTTTTTGGTTCAGTGCTTTAGAATAACACAGGGGGCTCTGGACAAAAGGCACTTGTATAGATATAAATCTAATTGTACTTACAATGAAAGGGTATTTTTGTTTATTATTTTTTCTTTTGACTTCTGCCACTCAGAAGAAGAGAATTCAACTAAAGTAAAAGGGGGTTACTTCTAGGAATTCCTGGACCCATCAGAACACAAATCATTGGGTAAAATACAAATGCTTTAACTGTACTATAGGAAAGCTTCCCAGAACAAATTACAATCCCATCACAGAGAATTAGCAATGGAAGTTGACAGGCTTTATAAACTCTGAGATTTTGTTGGATTGGAAGGCAGCTACAAGGAATGGAATAAAATGTCCCCCGGTAAAAAAAAAAAAAAAAAACAGGAAGGGTTTCTATATCTGTAATTTATTTTTTATGCTAGATGTGGCTTTGTAACCAAAATAGTGATGATGGAAAATTAAGTAATTTCTACATATTCATATATATGTCCATATGTGTGTGTGTTTCCTCCATTATATTAAGAATATCATACAAGCTATTACATAAACTGAACTACACAGAATGTAGGCAAACTTTTAAATTTAGAAAATTCCAACAGAATGCTCATACATGCATAAATCTTTAAGTTTGGGCTTCTTGAACTGGCAATGTATCAGACTGACGTGTAACCTCGTGCGCACCCAAATTAAAGCATTCAGGGACAGGAACTGAATGTCTCCTATTTACAAAATTTCTGCAAGTGACTTTACACAGCCAATTTGAGAACCACTTTTCTTTGTTGTAAACAGTGTCCCCAAACTAAAGTGAAGGGTATGAGCAGAAATGGAATGTGACACATTCTTGCCCCTAGGAAAGAATATTTATGAAATGTCTCTAAGCATATATTACATTTAATAAACATTTAATAAAGATATTTGGACAATTGATACATGAATACATAAGCTTTCTCTGGTTCTACACAAACAAGTAATTACTCCATTGCTAGCTACATTCAAAAAATGTTTCTGCTACACCTAGCACTTTGCTAGGCTCTGTGAAGGACAGAAGATAATTGGAAGGAGTGTTTATGATCAATTTGGAATAACATCATACAGACATAGTAATTTAATTAGAAATTGATTTGGTAAGGCAATACAGAAGCAAATAGATGATATAGCCAATACACTGTATGTTGCAGGCAAATGTCTAGTTTAGGAACCAAGAACAATTTTGAGATATTTGTTGGAAATCATTTTAAGCATAATTTTAGGGTGATAACAAAGTCTGATGTAATCCACTTTTTGGTTCTAGGAAATCCAAACCTAAGCTGGCGAGTCCAAATCTAAAATAGAAGATCATGTGACTTCCCTGGGACTCAGGTTCTTTAATAACAAAGTTTGAACTAGATATGTAGCTCCCCGCTATCTGGGGGGTGACCGAGTTTGGAGGAATCCATTTCCAGGGGCATGCGAAATTTCTGGAGATATTTTTGTTTGTCAAAACTTGGGGGAGGTGGTGTGCTAATGGTTCTAATAGGTGGAGGGCAAGCACACTGACAAACATCCTACTATATACAGGGTAGCCAAAAATTTCTGTGGTTGAAATGTCAATGGTGCTGAGGTTGAGAATCAGAAGTAGATAAGCTTAATGATTTGTCAACACTTTTAACATTTTGTGGTTCTTAGATAATTCTCAATCATGAGGCCAGAGAAATCACCCAGAGATAGTAGTAAATTGCACATTACTGGACTCCAACATCCAAATGTGTTAATATACTAGGTTTGGTGTGCAACTAAGTAATGTGAAGGTTTTTCTTTCTTTATATGCTTTTATTGGTGCATTATAGTCTCACATCATTATGTAAATGATGGTAACAGTGACATACATGCACACAGCACTTGGTGGGCCCCCACCTCCCCATTTCCCCCCTTTCCAATACAGAGTACCGAGATTGACATTGGTATATTCACATATTTACTTGATAGTAGTATTTCCATTAATGAACCTCATTATTTCCCCTTCCCTTCCCTTAGACCACCTCGCTGGCTCCACTGTGGTTTCTTCTCAATTATCTGGAGTCCCTCTGGTATCCTAATTACTCCCTAGCTTGCACATATTAGAGAAAACATATGACCCTTCCCTTTCTGTGACTGGCTAAGCTCACTTAACATAATGTTCTCCAGGTCCTTCCATTTTCCTGCAAATGACATAATTTGTTCTTCTTTATTATGGAGTAGAATTCCATTTTGTGTATTTCTCATAGTTTTGTAATCCATTCATCTGTTGATGGACACCTAGGTTGGTTCCATAATTTGGCTATTGTGTATTGTGCTGCTATGAACATGGGTATGCATATATTACTGTAGTTCTCTGATTTCGGCCCCTTTGGAGAGATACCCAAGAGTGATACAGCTGGATCATATGGTGGATCCATTCCCAGCTTACTGAGAAATCTCCACACTGATCTCCATAGTAGCTGAACATATTTGCAATCCCACCAACAGTGTAAAAGAGATCCAATTTTCCCACATCCTCCCCAATATTTATTGTTATTTGACTTCTTGATGATTGCCATTCTGATTGGGATTAGATGGAATCTCAGTGTAGTTTTGATTTGCATCTCCCTGATTGCTAATGATGCTGAACATTTTTTCATATATCTATTGGCCATTTGTATCTCTTCTTTTGTGAAGTGTCTATTCAATTCAGTTGCCCATTTCTTTATTGGGTTATTTCTTTTTTTAGTGTAAAGTCTTTTAAGTTCTTTGTATATTTTAGATATTTGTCCTCTATCAGAGGGATAGCTGGCAAACATCTTCAAAAGAAAACATCAGGAGTCTATAGAGAAAGCCTACAGAGTGTGAAAATTTAATACATAGACTAAATGATTTTCTTGCATCTGAGTCCTTATAGATTACATTTGAGAAGTCTTAATAAGATATGCATTAACATTGAAGAAATTTGGGTTGAACTTTGAAAAATAAAATTGGTAGATATTATATATTAAGTACTTGACGAGTCAGACTCACGAAAGCCCTTAGAGACCTATGCAAGGTCTCACAGTTTGTTGGAAGCAAGGTAGGATTAAAGCTACTTAGTTCTTGCTCCAAAGTCTCTGCTCTGGCCACTGTGCAATTTGCCTCCTGAGAGTAGTGGAGTCTTGAAAAGACAAACAAGTAATGGAAAAGGACATGCATGGGACAAAAGGAAGAACAGGTAATCTGGAAGAGAGGATCTTCATTAGGGATAGAAAAAGAGAATGCAAATCTTCAAAGGTAAGATGAGACATATCCATTTGTAGAAAAATAGAATTAAACCCCAACCTCTCTCCCTGTACAAGAGTCAACTCAAAATGGATCAAAGATCTGGAACTTAGACCAGAGACTTTGAAATTACTAAGAGGAGGGAATGGGACCAACACTCCAACATGTAGTCACTTGTAGAAACTGCCTCAATATGACACCCAAAACTCAGGAAATTAAAATAAGAATAAATGGGATTGCATTAAATTAAAAAGTTTCTGTTCAGCAAAGGAAATCATCAGGAGTCTAGAGAGAGAGCCTACAGAATGGGAGAAGATTTTTGCCAGCTATTCCTCTGATAGAGGACTAATATCCAGAATATACAAAGCATTTAAAAGACTTAACACTAAAAAATAACCTAATCAAGAAATGGGCAACTGAACTAAATAGACACTTTACAAAAGAGGAAATACAAATGGCCAGTAAATATATGAAAAAATGTTCAACATCATTAGCAATCAGGGAGATTCAAATCAAAACTGCCCTGAGATTCCATTTAACCTTAATTAGAATGACAATCATCAAGAATACAAACAACAATAAATGCTGGCAAGAATGTTGGTAAATAGGAACTCTTCTACTGTGTTGGTGGGATTGCAAATTAGTGCAGCCGCTATGAAGATCAGTGTGGAGATTCCTCAGAAAAATGGGAATGGACCCACCACACAATGCAGCTATACCATCCTGGGTATCTTTCTAAAAGGATTGAAATCAGAACATTATAGTAATACATGCATATCTATGTTTATAGCAGCACAATTCGCAATAGCCAAATCATAGAACCAACCTAGGTGATCATCAACAGACAATTGGATTACATAAATATGGGATATACACACAATGGAATTCTACTTAGCAATAAAGAAGAACAAAGTTATGCCATTTGCAGGAAAATGGATGGACTTGGAGAACATTATGTTAAGTGTGATAAGCCAGTCACAAAATGTTTTCTCTCATATACAGAAGCTAGGGAGTTAATCACCATACAAGAGGGACTTTAGGTAAAGGAAGAGAAGCCCTAGTGAAGGGATGGAGGGGGTCTAGGGGAGGGTGGTTTTTGGGGGGGAGGGAGAATCAATGAAGGAAGCACTGCCACTGAAGTTATGTACATATGTGAAATTACTAATGCCAATCTCAATAACATGTATGGGGAAGAGAAGGGAAGGGAAGGGAGCCAGGGGGAGGTTCACCAAGTACTGTGTACATGTATGTCCCTATAACTTTGAACTACATAATGATGTGAAGTTACAAGGCACCAATAAAAGTATTTTTTAAAAAAGAAAAAACCAGGAAAAAAAAAGAAGACTGAATTCAATCTGGTAGGCCACTGTTTTTCAGTCCAAGCTACAGATTAGAATGAACTGGGATCTTTTAAATTTTTTTTAATATCAGGGCTCCACTCCTGTGATTGAGATTTAATTGGTTTGGAGTGGGGTCCTGCGGCATAGGTTTTAAAAGCTTCTAGGTGGTTCTAATATGTATCCAGAGGACCATAGGCATCTGCCTAACTCCTAAGCAGGTGAGAGTCGTAAAGTGTTAAAGAGGATTCACCTGGTGGAAATGTATAGGCTAGATTAGAGAGTGTCGGCTACTGTACACCTAAGAAGATGGGTTAGAATTAATGCTGGAGTGGGAAAACTTCCCTCAGCTCTGAAGATGTTGCTGTCGCTAGCCTGTTGTATGCCATTAGAAATACTGCTTAGCTGTACTGTGCCTCCATTTTCCAACTAACATTAATGTTACCCTTGACTATACCACAGCAGGGTCAGGAGAGTCAAAATAGACATTTGAAAGTATAATGCATAAACGTGAATAAGACAGTGTGACAATGGTGGCATTGAAGCTGAAACAAGAGACAATTCTGTCATGTTCACATGAGTAAGACTGATGACCAACTGAAATTGAAGGAGAGACTTGTAAAGGTATGACCCTGTGGAACTGGGTGATGCTTCTAAGAGCAACAGAGAGGTTTTGAATAGGGAATAATTCCTGAAGGAAAACAGCAGTCACTATAGAGCAGAGATTCTTAACTCTTCTGGGGGAAATTTTGGCCTCCAGGGCCATCTGGTAGTGCCTGGAGATGTTTCTGATTGTCATGACTAGTGTTTAGAGGCATGAGATGCTGCTGAACATCATCTCATGCACAAGACAGCGCCCCGCAGCAAAGAATTACCAGTTACAATATGTTAGTAGTGTCAAGGAAGGTCAGAAACCTGGTATTACAGGCAGAATTGGAAGAGGCCAAGGACATCATAATCCTGTAGTTCAATTCTTTAATTTCACTGATGAATAAAATGAAACTCAGAGATTGAATGACTCAGTTAAGGTCCCCAGCAGGTGGAGGCCACAGCAACAAAACAGAAATCCATCTTTCCTGACTCCCAATCAGTTAGAGGAGGTCCATCTGGCCTCTGACCCAGCTCACATCTGCCCTCAGTTACTCAATTGGAGATGAATGGTAGCCAATGAGGGGTTTGATTTGAGGGGTTTGATTTGAGGGCCAAAGTAGGAGTGAGTGGGTGTTTCCATCTTGGATTGTGACCATAACAGATGTGTTCTATTTCCAAATAATTTCAATTTAGGAGAAAAACAAGAAAACATAGCAGAAGATGTAAACAAGAGCAGAGGACCCAGAGGGTTCTTGGAGTGAGGGTTAGAAATGCCAGAACTGTTTTGACCCAGTGATTTGAAATCAAGTAAAAAGGAATGGTAAATACTGTGAGATGCAGCATAAAAGTCAGGTAGAATGAAGCTTCAGACGGCCCTCAGACTTTTGAAGTGGAGGTCATGGTGACATTTGGAGAAACATTTTCATAGAGTTGTTGGGGGAAGTGAGAGATTTCAGAGAGAAAAGGAGCAACATGTTAATGAAGATGTGCGGGTAGTAAGTTCCAAGCGTTTGTTCGTGGAAAGGAGGCAAACATGACCTATGGGATAACAAGGTCAAGTCAAGGACTTAAGAACACAAGAGCTTCAAGACCTGTGTTCTCTGAGAGCAAAGGGTACTTTGGTGCTTGAATGGACCTCGTGCAGACACCAGCAAACGCAGGGCCGCGGCGATACGCGGACGTGAGCACTAGATGGCAGTAGCGAGGTCTTTTCGGCTCGGTTCCCGGTCCTATAAAGCGCTGCTTGTTTAAGTACAGTCTCATTTAGTTGGAGCTGCAGGGGAGTGAGGGAGAGGAGGGTAGGAAAGAGGAGAGCGGGAGAGCTCGAGGGAGAAGGGGGCTCGCTGTGTTTACACCAGACACAGGCTGAGCATCCATCCCAGACTCTGGCTCGCGCTCTCCAAGACTGCGAGGCTGTTCAAGGATCCGTCCGTCGTGTGGCAGGAGCCTCATCTGTCCGGGTTGCCGGAGCTGGGAGAGCCCAGAGGGAAACCGAGGGAAACGAGCGGCGCGTTTTACTAGAGAGAGCACCAGACCAGAAGGCGAGAGCGGAACACGCGAGGAGCATCCAGCGCGGCGGAGACATGAGGACCTACTGGCTGCACAGCGTCTGGGTGCTGGGCTTCTTCCTGTCCCTCTTCTCCTTGCAAGGTAAGAGGAGGACTCCCTGACCCCTCGAGCCCCCTCCTCCGCGCCGCGGCTCTGAGGTGGTCGGCGGGGTAACGGGCGCGGGGATTCTGGACGGAACCGGGCTTATTTGCAAGTCCTGCGCTGCGCTCCCGGTCCTCCCTGCTCTGCGTCCAGGCTGGGTCCTGAGGCGTGCAGGAGTGTGCGGACACTTGCTGCAATCTCCGCGTCGGCGGTGTTGATGGGGAGATCCTGAACCGGTGTGTGTGCGTGTGTGTATGCCAGGGGCGCCGTGAGTGTGCGTGCGTGTGAGTGTGTGTGTGTGTGTGTGTGTGTGTGGGCGGGGGTGGGCTAGTGTGAGGCGGGTGGCGGCGAAGCTGGGGTTGCTCCTCTGTAAACTCCCGTGCGCTGCCGTGGTGTGCGCTGTCCCCGCGTCCCCGGTACTGATACCACTGCATTCCTCCTCTTTCAGGAGGGAATTGACCTTAAGTTTCAGAGGCGGCTGGTATTTGCTAGGCAGCTGGTACTTGCACCTCTGGGCAAAATAACCCCTACAGATTCTTCTGCCCTGTGGGAAGGATGCGGGTGGAGGGGACTTGTGTGTGTGTGTGTGGGGGGGTGTTAAGGGAGAGAGGAATAGAGAGAATAAATTTGAGAATTCATGGGTTAACAGCTGTGCCGGCTCAGAATGGTCAAAGTGTTTCATGCTTGGAGGACTAAATGGCTAGTGCTGGGTGTTTACTTTGAGGAGGTTTTAGGTCTCTGTGTTTGGGGGAGATTGTGAAGTGAATTCATGAAGGTGAAGCATGAAAACACAGGTACTGTTTGCATCTCACAGGCTGACATCCAGAGCTGTCATGTATGTTAAACATACTTATAATATGTTATCTTTTTCATCCCCCTATCTCACACTTCCCAGCCAGGAGGGGAGCCTTGCACAATTACCATAGAGAGACTGTGCTATATTGCTCTACGGTTGACAGTTCTACTACATCTTCACATTTGGGCATTCTGCCATCATTAGGACCTGCACCCGTCCACATTTCTCACACTACTGAACATGCAAGCTCTTCATTCACACACACATGTGCATACACATACACAGCCCCTCTCGTGAACACTCACTGTGAAATGGCCAGACTGGCAACCCTCCTCTTGATTTTCTTCTGACAGCTGGTTGCTAATGTTACATTTGTAGGTTTCATTTTTTCATTGCTGGGGGATATTTTGTGTAGCGATAGAGCACTCATGCCAAATGAAAAGAGAATAGACTCTTGGCTGTTTACTAGTTGAAGCATTGCAAGTAAATAAATACTATGTTGGAGTTACATGTTGAAATACACTCAGAGGAACAGCTGGAACTCGCCCATAATACAATTACAAGTTACAGGTTCTAAAAAACTTTCTCATCTGAGAATTCATTGACCTATTCTTCGCCTATCTAAATTGTGAGTTTTTATAATACACAGTTCGTCTACTAAGCATGTCTACATGAAAAAAATGGAATCCTAGGCTAGCTTTGGCTTCTTATAATTTTCCCTTCATTTTTTCTTCCTTCAAAGCTCTCAGGACTTCCTCTGTGATTTCAGATATTGCTGCAATTCAGCGTTTTCATACTGAGACATTAGCATCAGGACTGTACTGTGCCAGCAGCAGAGGTTAATCCCTTCCCTTCCTCTTCCATTTAACTCTAGGAACTTAGCTCTTCAGATAAAATGCAAAGAACGAAGTCACTAATACATTCTTCTCTTAAGTTTGAATAAAACTGGAATATTCATCACATAGCCATGGGGTCATGTGAGTGAAGGGTAGATCAGAGTGCTGAGCCGATGTTAGATGGCACTTCTGAAGGATGGGAAAGGTCTAATGGAGCACCAAGCCAGAAAAGCACACTTCAGAACATCTTCCATTACAAAAACAAAGCCCTGTAGTCTTCTTCAGTAAATTCAACGTTAACTCTAATGGCAATTCTTTGAAATACTGTCTGGTATCATCTGGGCAAAGTAGTTTTTCCTCCTAGAGAATATTGTTTCCAAAGAGGAGTTTTCAAGGTGCGCTAACTAAGAGTTCAGTGAATCACAGGAAGTGTTTGCAGTTCTCAAGCTTTGGGATCTCAATGTGTAGCACAGACCAGGGAGCAGTAACTTTGAGAAATGGGGTAGGAGGAGAAAGCAGTGCAGCCAGATGGGGCTAAGAAATATGGGGTCATTGCAAACAGTTGCCGTACACACCCTTTCCTTCTGCCATCCTCATGGACAGTCTGGGACTGGCTGCCTGCCAACATGCTCTGTTCCCCCTTGCATCATCCATGCATGTGCGGTGCATGCTCTCCTCTCCGTGTCAAAGTGTGTGGCCCTTCGAATCAGCCCCATCTGCAGCTCAGTAACTTCAGCTGTTTCTCATGATTACCTTCAAGGATTCACAGATGAATGTTATTGATAATTTTTATTAGATTCTGCTTGCTTGAAAATGTTTGATATGAGCATTTTGGGCTACGTGATCTGCTGAAGTGGAGGAATGTGTACTGCATAATTTGAGCCAGCCCCATGAGACTAGACTATGAAGTCTAGGTCATTGCTTTGTGGCCACAGGCAAGTCAGACATATATTGGTGAGGTCTCAGTAATAATTACTTTCTATTCTTCAGTGATGATATAACAGTCATTATCATTATTTAGAATCATCCAAGATATGTTTGCCAAGATATATTTACATGTGAATAAAAACCTATAGTTTTTTCTTGTACCCTTTTTCCAAATATTGTAGAGTATTTCAATGTAGTTGACTCTATATCTATCCACGCAGCATCCTTGCAATACTGGTAGGAACAACTTCTAACATTTAGGCAATGAAGAGTTGGTGAAAAAGTTACATAATGGCTTGGGCAGGTTTTTATCTTTGGTGTGCTGGTAACTGTGCTTTATGCTAATGACAACACTGTGGGTAAAGGGTCTAAGGTCCTCAGAAGAAAGTTTTCTAGACATCAATATTTGAATTCTTATCTTCACACTTACCTGTAACCTTGAACAAGTAAATAGAAAAGAGTCCAATTGGGATTTTTCTTAGGTAAAGGAAAACAAGGTAGGTGTGGTAGTGTACTCCCATCATCTCAGTAAGTGGGAGGCTGAGGCAGGAGGATTGCAGGTTGGAGGCTAGTATGCAGCAATTTTGCAAGACCACATTTCAAAAATAAAAATAGGGATGGGGGTGTAGCTCAGAGGTAGAATGGGCCCTCCCCCCGTTCATTCCCTAGTACCATGATAGGAAAAAAAAAGGAAAACAAACAAAAACACCCTATTCAGGACTCTCCATTTTGTGCTTGGTTTATTTTGAGGCTCCTGTTCCATGGGCTCAGATCTGGCTGGGTCTCCTTGTCATCTGGCATCTGTCCCTTCTTTCTCATGCCCCAGATCCAGAGCCAGGGAGCAGCCACCGCTTTGCTCTGAGGCTGGCTCTATTCTGTCTCTCTGGCATCTGGGATGGCAGTAACTGTGTGCCCTTGGGGACTGCAGAAAAGATGAACTCCACTTGGCTCACCCCATCCCTATCTCTGGTTCATCTGGGCATGAAGGTCGCCTTGGCTTCTACCAGCTTTGGACTGCTTAGTGGCCAGGAGAAGAATGTACTTATTCTGCATCAGAGGCAGCGTGGCCTGCCCTCAGAGGAGGAGGCTCACAACAGCTGCTCAGAAAGGCAGGGGCAGAAATGCCTCAGATACAAGCATTCTGTCCAACCACTATGAGGTTTCCTGCAAAGCAAATCAAGAGTTATGCCTAACCTGCTCACAGGGGCACCGACTATCAGCCTTCCCCAAACAGTTCCAATGCAAATGATTAGGTGAAACTCCTTCAGAGGTTTCAGACAGTTGACTCTGACAAGGGCTAGAGGATAAGAAATACTATTTCAACTAGAAATTGGATGTTTTAATATTATGCACAATATCAAGTAATTAAGGGTATTTTTAAGAGTTTTTCATTTAATTTACTCAAGTAGCTTTAAGAGAGTTTAAGCGTCATCTAAGGTCTAGTTTTCTATTGGATATGAATGTTGATATTCTCTCCGTTGTCATCACCACCATCAGTGACTTAGAGCTGATTCCATGAGCTAATGTGCTGCCCTGAAGTCCCTCTGTGGAAGATAGAGGAGAATCATGATTCCTTTTTCTTATGATGTTTGCATCTCAAGGAAATACTTGGCAACACTTACTTAAAAATAAGGCATTAATGTTCAGAAAATTCTACTCTTTTCCCTTGGAGTGTGGACTTCTCTCTAGATCTTATAGGTGGCTGAACAGACCTCGTTCCAAGCTTTTAGGAAAATATAATTTAATATAATTATAATATGAATCCCCATCTCAAAGCATCACTATGCTAAGAAAGATGAGTATATTTTTGTAGGAGTTATTTAAACATATTAATGTAGAAAGGCACTGTACAGCCCAGAAGTAAAGCAATTGGCCAAAATGCCTGAGGATTTCTTTTCTTCTTTCATTTGATAACTGTCAACCCCAGAATGCTATGATTCATTTCACACAGTTCAGGTCAGCTCCTGAAACCACCATGTATTTTAGCACAAAACAGTGTTTGTATCATGAAGATCTTTTTCATCCTATTTGCCTATATAGTACATTCTCTGCACTATATAACTCTCTACCCTGCCTGGCATATTTAAAATAGTAAATATTTTTTTCTTACCATTATCCCTTCACCATCCAAGCATCTCTTGTATTCTCTATCTGTTACAGTTAGAAAGCATCTGTGCTGCCAGCATAAGCAATACCAATCTGGACTCTAAGGAGGAGAAATGGTCAAATGGAAAGGACACAGGGGTACACATTAGAAAATCCACATGCTGTGTTTGAATTCATTAATAATTTCCTGAAAAACATAGATAATAGTATAATGTGAGTTTCACTTTTCTTGTTTACTGGATCAAGCTAATGGTGCTTGTCACATGTCATAAGGAATGCTTTAAAAGTTATAAAGCTTTAAGCAAATGCATTAGTTGCTTGTGCTGGAGAAGATAGAGTTAAGCTAAAAGGAATTATCTGGCTTCTTGCCACGGCCTGAACAGAATTTAACAGTGTTCACATCTATCTCTTTCTCCCTTCCTCCATCCTTTCTTTCTCTCTCTGGACTTGGGTGAGAGCCACATTGAGCTCCCGGTACTAATTTAATGCTTAGGGGAGATACTGGTATTGATATGGAGTTGTATAAACTGCCTCTGCCTTCTCACTTTGCTCAAAGGGCTGAAGCCAAAGCAAAAAACTGGGACAAAAACACGGGTCCACTTTTAATTCCATGCTAACTGCTCTTTGTTTGTTCCCCCCTTTTCATAAGCCTTAGGCAATCTCGCTTAATGTTTGAGCTTGCAGTACTGAGGAATTGCTGAAGAAAGGAAGAAATGTTAGGGGATCTAGATTCCAATTAACTTTGCCACTGTGGCTGTGTAACTCTGTGTGAATCACTGTTGTTTAGTAAATGAGAGTGAGAATCTCCAAGATTAATGAATCTTGCTGAGGTGTCAGCAGACCGGAACTCTACTGCTCAAATAACCTCCCCCTTCCTTCCTTCCTTCTGGGCTCCTCCTTTCTTATTTAGTATGAAAAGGGTCAGGAAAAAATAGGGAGTTATGCAAAGAAATATGCTGGCATTGTTGACGTGTGTAATTAATGTGTGTCTTCCATTGAAATATCAGGGTTCTCTTAGGGAACCATTCATAGGGGTATTTTATAGCCTTATTTTGAGTGTAGGTTTGAGCACATTTAAAACACCCATACAACTTAGTTTTTAAATTGAATGCCAAGTGTTTTATGAGGATGCAAGAGGAGTTTATATAAATGTTTTCCTTAACGTGGGGACCTGCCCTCCTTCTCAAGAAGGCTGAGGTGATGGGGGGCAGGAGAGGCTTATTGCCTCCCTTCTTGTCGTCTCCTTTCACCCAGTGTGGCAGTCCCAGAAGCTGTTATCTACTAGGAGAGGAGATTTATGACTATCTCCTAAGGAGAGCACAGCAGGCTGCTAAGAGGAAGCCCAGATGAGCTGTCTCTGAGTGAATTCTTGGGGGGCTTCTGGCTGACTCAGTCTGACCCAGGCATCCTTGACCAGGCAAGCTTTCCACTGGGAGCCCTCTGTCTGCCCAGCAATGGAGAGAAACTGCCTAGTGATTTCTGCCTCAGGTAGCAGAGAAGACTGACTTGACCAAAACCTGCACTGGCATATTAGATATGGCTTGAAATGGCTCCTAGTAACAACTATGGTTTTGTTGCTGAAATTTTAATTTCCTATCTCTCCCATTAGGCAATGATGTGGTTTGTGCTGAGGAGGAAGAAGAGTGGGCATTCTGTGGGTTTAAAGTTATTTTTGTTTCTGAGATGTGAGCAGCATGAAGAATGGGTAGTTATGTCACTTCGTTTGGGTGTAAACAAAGCACAGACTACTGAAAAGTGGGTAGATATGCAAGAATAACAATATCTTTCATTTTCTTATTCTTATCCTTCCTTCCATAAATATGTATTAAGCCTTAAGCAAACACTCTCATAAACCTTGTAGCAAGGGAGACAAACACTAAAAGATAATAAATTAATTAGCATTGTAATGACATATAATGAAGCAGAGTTTAGGGTACCATGAGAATATATTTTAGGGAGACTTAGCTTAGTCTGGAAAGTTAAGCAAGGCTTTCCTTGAGGAACCGACCTATAATTGGAGTTTGAATGATGAGTAGGAGTTAGTTACATAGAGAGGGCATGGAGAGAGCAATGCCAGCAGAGAAGAGTCTCACCAAGACTTAAAGGTACAAAGGAGACTAGTGAATTCCAGGAACTTATGGATAGAAAGAGCTCAAAGACCAATGAGGAAATGACAGGAGGTGAATCTGGAGGGAGGTAGCAGGCCTAACCCTGTGGGGCCTTGAGGGACATCGCAAGGACATGGGGTTTTGCCTAAGGGGGAGAAATGAGGAAAGGCATGGAAGAGTTGTCATGCCACTTGAGCTGTGAATTTTTAGAAGAGGACTCTGATACACAGTGGGAAAAGGATGAGAGCCACTGGGGAGAAGCCTGCTCAGAAGTTTTAATTAGTTGAGAGAGGTAATGATGCTTTCACTGAGGTTGCACCATTGGAGAGAGAGGAACTGTTTTGAAGAGAGATTCAGGGACAGAATCCTCAGGGCTTGGCTGAAGGAGGATCCCTGGCATATGGGTGTGCAAACAACCATTGCAGGTTAGGTGGAGGATATAAAGTTTATGAATGAAAATGGCGATGCATGGATATCACCTATCACCTACCTATTGCCATCTGCCTCATCAGGTCATATGCTCTTAACTTCCATCCTACAGCTGAGGAAAGAGGCTTAAAGTGATTGGAACAGATCATGGCTTCAAAGCTTAGGCTTCTGTCTTCAAATCTGGGATTTCTCCCCCTTACACTGTGCTGCCTATCCTAACTAATATTATAAATGGGGATGACTGATAAAATTAAACAAGTCATGTTTGACTAACCACCTATGTGGCCTTGGGCAAGTTCTTCTCTGATACTGGAGATAATCTCTAAGGTGTCTTTGAGCTCAAAAAATTAGATGAGTCTATGATTTTTACTCTGATTGGGGAGAAGTCTAGTCTTAATTAGCAAAGCAGTCGAATTAAATACTATTTTTAAAGAAATGCAGCGTTAGTACATTCAAGTTCACACTAGGAAAAAAAAAAAACCAAAACTAATTCCTAACAAAGAGTAGATCTTGTTCACCTATTTTTTGGCCAGATTAAAGGAGAGCCAAACTGTTTTTTGTCATTTGCGGCAGTGCCATTTATTTACAATGGAGTCACCAAAATCAAAGCATTGGCTTCCTGTGGGGCACATTATTCCTCATTTCTATAACTTATACACCTGGACAATTTAGCTTCATTCAATATGAGTTTTTGAGTGGCCAGTAGTCTTAAGAAATAATTTCCTGAAGATCAATAAATAAAACATGATCAACTATGGAGCGGACTGATTTGGAAAGTAAATTGAGAGGGACCCGTGGACAGGACTGTATCATGGACAAAGAATTAAGCTGGTATTGAAGGACAGAAGAACTTAAAGGGAGAAAGGAAAGAATGAGGGCTATTTCCATTGAGGAAAATAATAGGAACAGAGGAAAGGATGTTCATTCTGTGTTTGAGTTCTAGGATGGACGCTGGTCTGAGCAGAGTTAAGGGTTCTTGTGGGGAAGTGTTGCCAGAGAAGCCTGGAGGCCCGGGGTGAAGTTCGATGCCAGGCTGGGCCATTTGTCCTTGATCCTGAAAGAAATAAAGAGCCATTGATGAGTCCAGGAAGGAAGTGACATAAAGGAAATGCTGCTTCTGGAAGACTAATTTGATGCTGAGATACCATGTGCATACATAATTCAAAATTCAAATCCAAGCCTTGCCTTTGTTTATTATAAATTTCAAGTTATTTCAATGTTTAAAAGTGAATTCTACAAATATGTGAGGCAGAAATGTAGCTCTGAAAATCAGTAGGGTGATGTGATAAATGTGACTAGATCATGTTATTCTTTGAAGACACATGTATGTGAGGCCTATAGAATGACTTTGACATATGAGATCTGTGTAAGATTTATGCATGCATGTTATTAATAAGGTAAGTTATGAGTATGTGCTTGTGTGCAATATATAGTACGTAGTGTATGACGAGTAGGTAGAGTGAGGAGAGCTTTTCCTAGATTGCTGGGTTTCCGATGTAGACCATCTGTTTAGTTCTGTTCTTGTATAATATATGGTGAGAAAATATTGTTAAATAAACCTTGGCAATGCTGAAGGAACTTTGAAGTAGTTCCCATTGCGTTCTGAAGCAAAGCTTGCTTTTTATTTCTCCTTAGAGTGAGTGAAGTTACGGTTTTTCCTGGTACAATTTAAAGAATCATTTGTCTTTTAAAATTTTTTTCTTTACAAATTAATGTATTCCTGTAGAAAAATGAGAAAACACAGAACACAAGAAAAATGAAAAAGCAACCAGATTCTCAATACCAGAGAAACCCTTATTAGTTTTTGTTTAACATTCCAGACTCCTTCTCATCCCCAGATAACTATACCTATATCTATATTTACCTGTAGATATAGGCATAGGATTTTATAAGTTACAAAATTAGAATCATGGTTTACATATAACTTGTGATTTACTCCTTTCTTTTAATAGCATATCATAAAACGCTGTTCTCTATTAAATATTCACCTACAACATCTCTGTTAATGGTTGTGTAGTGTCCCATACCATAATTTATTTATCAATGCCCTATTGAAAATAATTTTTGGTGAGTTGAGTGCTTTTATTTTTAAAATAGGAAGATATTGCACAATGCTATCTGCAATTAATTCGTTCTTGCTTTGTGACCCTAGTACTTTTTGCAATCTTGGGAAATTGACTAGTAAGATAATCCAGTGTTATTTCATCTGAAAGAAACCATGTTGGTTTTCCTACAATAGCTTATGTTGGGTTGCCTATTACAGTGATGTGCCCTGGTTAACAGATCCCACGATCTCTTCACAAGTACCTATGTGCACACAACTTATACTTTATGAAGTACTTTGACATACATTAAATCATACTCTGGTGGGGGCAAGAAAGTTAAGCATATCGAACACCTGCATTTTGAGGATTGTATGTAAAACATGGCATGAAAACATTGCATGTAAAAAACCTGGGAACATAGAGCTGTGAAAATGAGTTGTTGCTGTTTTGACAGTCATAGTTATTCCTTGAGTTCCCCCATCCCTTTTTTTCAGTTAGGGATTATTCTCTTATGGCTGAGAACAGTGGGACTTTAGATTTAGGTTCTGTAATTGAAGTGAGATGAAATGCTGTTCAGTGGTATAGCCGGCCACGGCCTTCTCCCTCCCTGTCCCATGTTCCCTCGGCTGCCTCTAGTGGGAGACAAGCATCATGTGTCTAATGCTTTTCACTGGGTTTTTACTTCATTAGGAAAGGGAGTTTCACCTGGCTCCTCTTTGATGACTGGTTGTGGGGAAATCTCTCTGGCAAATTTTAAATTGTTTAGAATTGTGGCAGTTTAAAAGCACATCTACATTGATCTGCAATCTCAAGGTCTCACCTTTGAGTTACTTTTAGAATTTGTAGATGGATGCCATCCAGCAAGGATGACTCATCTACATTTGGTTTGTCAA
The DNA here is from genome assembly GCA_004027185.1 of Glis glis. Taxonomy (NCBI): domain Eukaryota; kingdom Metazoa; phylum Chordata; class Mammalia; order Rodentia; family Gliridae; genus Glis; species Glis glis. The sequence continues at coordinate 3,472 of PVJS01013308.1, read as the reverse complement.
TTGGCTTTCAAAGATCATATATCCAGCATACTTGAATCTGATTGTCCCTTTATTTTTATTTTCATTATATCTTAGAGTTTCAATACGAATTTTGTTTGGAAAGGAATTTTCCTTACCTCATTATCTCAATATTTTTTTTTTTACTTTTAGTTCTATCAGTATCAATTTGTGGTTAGTTCATTAATTCAACAAACATTTATAGAAACATTGTACTGGGCACATGTAGTCTCAATGTTCCTTATGATTTAAGATAAGTTGCTTGGTTTCTGCTCTGAACAACCTCTTAATGTAGTTATCTGAATTTTTATTTTTACTCACATTTTTGTTTTTAATCTCCAACTTTTATGTTGCATATTAAGTATGAATATTCAAAAACAAGACACTTCATTGTGAAACAATATTTCATTTATATGGACAGTTCAACAAAAAAGAAACACTTAATCATAAAATAGATGAAAAATGGCTACAGTACAAAAAATCATTAATCACTTAAATAATTGACCAAACTTGACTTATGTGTCTCTGAGTTGAGAGAACATGGAACGTTTGCATATGATTGTCCCTTTAAAATATGAAACAGGTAATGTCCTTGAGAAATAGTAAGAGGAAAAAATCTAGTTTCCTAGCTCTCACCTTTTAACCCTGGATATGACCTCTCCTTCCTGTGGTCAGAAGGTTTGGGTCATTCTCCGCCTGATCCCTTCCCTTGGCTAAACCTAAAATATCTTACATTAGGTCCCTTTGATTGTCTTGCATACTATTTCTAAGTTTCTTTTTGGAAACCTAAGATGTATTTAAAGCGTCATGTTTTGGGACCCTCCCTGTTGTCTTTAAATCTGTTTATATTCTTTCTTTTTTGTGTTCTCTCTGCCTTTGAATATTTCTTGTACTTTACCTATTGGCAATAAAGGACTTTTTCAAGCTCTACATGTATTTTTTCTGGACTTGCATTTAACCAAGGGTTTAAGATATTTCTAAAAAGACTTACAGCTTCTTGTGCATTATTTATATTTATTTGTAGTTTTTCTTTACTAATGATGTCATTTTTTCATTATTTCCTTTTCTAAAATTAAGTAACAGTGTGATTGATTTTCTTTGGATTTCCCTCTACCACCAGGATGTGGGGTTGAGTTTTTTTATACACGGCTTAGCCTCAGCTAAATTCTGCAGCTCCTTTATATAGACTCCTGCCCTCCCCAGCCTCCTCTTTCTTATTCTGCCCCTGTCATTGGGAGCAGTTATAAAGGCATATCTATTAAACTCAGCTTTGTATTTTTAAAATCCTGATGTTTGTTTTTTATTTTAATTTGCATTAAATAATCGAAAAGCCTTTTGATTAAGATACACTTGGTTTCAGTTTAATGAAAATTAGTTATCATAATAAGGTGAATTCTTGTATCTCCCAATTGTTGCTACATTTTAATTATTTAGGTATAGAATTCCTAGCCACAAACATACTATAAAATTAATGTGCTAATATTTTTAATACTAATAGACTTCATCTTGTTTCTCTCTCTCTCTCTTTTTTTTTTTTTTTTGGTTGTGCCTGAGTTTGAATCCAGAGCTATACCCCCAGCCCTATTTTGTTTTTTTATTTACTTATTTATTTATTTTGCAGAACTAGGGATTGAACCCAGGGACATTCTACCTCCGAGCTACACCTCTAGCCCTATTTTTTTCTTTATTTTTTTTGAAACAGGGTCTCAGTAAATTGCAGAGGGCCTCACTAAGTAGCTGAGACTGGTCATGAACCTGCGATCCTCCTGTCTCAGCCTCCCAAGTACTGGGATTACAAGCATGTGCCACCACGCCCAGCTTGGTTTTTTATTTTAAAATAGGGCATTACTAAGTTGCTGAGGCTGTCCTTGAACCTGCAACCCTCCTGTCTCAGCCTCCCTAGTACTGGGATTACAGTCATGCACTGTCATGCTTTGCTTTTATCTTGTTTCTAATATTATTCTGTCCATTAGTTCTTCTTCCTCAAACATTCATGAGCACTTCTAGGATTCATCTAATTCTCTTCATTGCCATTGCTGCTACATTTACTATAGATAGAATTGTCTCCTTTTCAAAGTGATAGCTATAGACCTTTAAATGTGCATATAGTAATTGGTTTTCCTACACAGAGCAGAGTGACCCTTAAGGCCCTTTTGCTAACCTACCAGTCAGTATGATGTTTGGGAAAAACTGAATAGCCAGATTCCAGCTAAGGCTCTGCCACACATGTTATTCAGGAAAGTCATTTTATGTCTCCCGAACTTAATTTTATATGTGCAGTGAAGAGATTAAATATTATATTCAGTCTTTCCCAATGCTCCAGATTTTAGTGTACTTCAAATGCATGCAAGCCTTTTCTTGTATTTTTCAATAGTGTATACACGGAAAGCAAGGTAAATTTTAATTCATAACCCATAGTAGAATAACTTAAGAGCCTATCAATTGGTAAGGTACACTTAAACAAATTACTAAACAATGGTATATAAATCATGAAGGTAATACAGTTCTATACAGAAAAATGTAGTCGCATTGCCAGTGATTCCTATATATTAGTTTAACGTTCTGCAGTGTATATGGCTGTCCACAGAAGGAGTGAACAAGTGAGAATATGACTGTTTTTGTGGAATCCATCAACCCTTCATTGCCTTTTCAGGATAATAATAATAATAATAATATATAATAATTATATTCTCTTGTTTTATTTCCAGGTTTAGGATATCTCTACTCTTCAAGTCCCTCCCTTATAGAATAGTATGTTCCCCAACCAGATAGATTAATAAATTTCATCTTATATAATATCCTAGGTTAGGGTTAGGGTTTGGGGTTAGGGTTAGGGGTTAGGGTTTAGGGTTTAGGGTTTTGAGGTTGGGGTTAGGGTTACATTTGGGCTTGAGGAGAGCACTGTCTTTAAGGAGTCTGTGGCTTGGTTTGTGCTCCAAAAGGAAGATTTTAGGGACTGGATTGTGAGCGTGGCAAAGCATCATCTGAGTGCTTGCTCCTGAGGCCCTAACTGCAAAGTGCTTTCCCACGCATTGTTCAGGTTGGTGGTCTCCAACTCAGTCCTGTTGCGAGCTCTTCAGTTGCCCTTTCTGAATCTTCTTGGACTCATATTTGTTCGAACAACTGATCACTTTATTGAGATAGGCCAAGTACCTTCTATCCCCATTTGAGCCATGGTTTGTGCTTGGACAAAATCCTCTCTTGACTTTCAGTATCCTGTATACAGTTGTTTAAAGGAGAACATTCAGCCGGGCGTGGTGGCACACGCTTGTAATCCCAGTACTTTGGGAGGCGGAGACCAGAGGATCCGGGTTCGCGGCCAGCCTCAGCTCGCGCATGCGCGCTCTCTCTCCCTCTCTCTCTCCCCCTCCCTCCCTCCCTCCCTCTCTCTCTCTCTCTCTCTCTCTCTCTCTCTCAGTGAGGTCCTCCGCAACCTCGTGAGACCCGGTTTCAAAATAAAGTATAAAAAAATAGG
>PVJS01013307.1:24317-42386 GCA_004027185.1 Glis glis | reverse complement strand
AGGGGCGTTCTACCTCCATGCTACGCCCCCGGCCCTATTTTTTTATGCTTTATTTTTGAAACCGGGTCTCACGAAGTTGCGGAGGGCCTCACTAGGTAGAGAGAGAGAGGGAGAGAGATAGAGAGAGAGAGGGACAGAGAGAGAGAGAGAGAGAGAGACAGAGATAGACTGATCGATCTATCCATCCATCGATTGTGCGCGCGCATGCGCGCTGAGGCTGGCCGCGAACCCCGATCCTCCGGTCTCCGCCTCCCAAAGTACTGGGATTACAAGCGTGCGCCACTTTACTCTTGATGAAAGGTGTCCACAATTCAGATTCCCTTTGCTCCCCCAGAAGGCCGGAAGATGCACCTCTTTAGAACAGAACGTGCTGCGGCTGGCTGTGACTCCACCCAGCAGTTTGCAGATCAAGAATCCTAAAACAGTGGATGATAAATTCTTAGGGTCTCTTGATGCTTCTACAGTCTCATTTAATTAATTCCATTTGAGAAGCTTCATCGCAATGGTAGAAAACAGTCTGTTTTCAAATAGAAATGTCAAGTTTAACAAATGCCACATTTGTGTGTCATGTCTGGTGCGCAGTGGGCCCCTAGGTATCTACAAGACCAGAAGTGTGTTGGGGTTGACTCTGAAAGGCACTTTCTCGAATCCTTAAAGCCAGGACTCGGTCCCACGGTATGTCCTGAGATGTTTATTTCAGAGTGTTCCCAGTGTACTTGGCTCAAGTTCTGTCCAAAGCCAGCCAGATACCTGCTAACGTGAATAATGGTCCAACACGGTTTGGAAAGGAACACAACCCAGTTTTGTCTGTCTCGTTTTAGTGAAAAACTAGGTGAAATAGATTAAGTCATTTTATAATTGAGTTTATATCTGTCCTCCTTGTTAGACTATCATCCTTAATAGAACAAGAAGTCATGGCTTTTTTATACATCTCTGTATCCATCCGCTTTCCACAGTAATTGAAATATTGTAGACTCTCAAATATTTGGCAAACGAATGAATGCTAATTACAGACTTGTCTGATTATACACTGACTTGCTTTTGGCCTCAAGGCAAACTGAATTAACCCACTTGGACACCAGAGGGCACTGCTAGGTAAGCACATTTTCAAACTAGATTAGCTTGAGCAGTGCTCTTGAAAATTTATTTTCAATCTGTGCGAAGTAGCATAAATAAAAATATAAATAAGTTTTATGTGCTCACACCCACTTTTTCTTTCTGGCAGGCCTCTAAAATTACACTCCACCGGCATTAAATAAATATGTGACTTGATTCATGCTTTGCTCAAAATGTAGATCTACATTTACAAATAACAGCCTTTTGGGGGTGGAGATGGTGGCTTTTTTTTTTCTCCTAGACTGTGGTTTTGTTCAAATCCATATGAAATTATGCATTTCATTTTTCATTGCAAAATTCTGATTTATTCAATGAATTTCAGATTCAATCACATAGCAAGGGACCCCAACTCTGAAACACTGTACTGGCCAGATACCAGCAGTAAAAGACATAAATATTATTATTATTGGTTTTTTTTTTTTTTTGGTAGAAGAGGTGCCCTCTGTAGCTGAGCAGGAGAGAGGGAAAGGGCTTGCGTAGATTGCTCTCTGGGGCCTTCTTGGCTGTTCCTTTCTCGAGTCTTTGATCAGCGTTCCCTCTGCGGGGAAGGCTCAGGGAAACATGGGGTCCTCCAGGTCCAATCGTTCCAGACTAGCTTCCTCTGCTCCTCCTACCTGGGCCCCTGTAGAGGAATGTGTCTCTAAACGCCATAAGTCGCCGGTAAAGAACGTGAGGGCAGAGGCACTTTGGAATTCTATGCTACAGTGAGAAGAATAACCTCCTGTAAAGTTCATGTCATCTGTGTTTTTTGGCTGAAGCAGCTTTACAGTTTTACAAGCCTGGGACCAAATGACTTAATCAAAACGTCATGGCATTTCATCTCTTGGAGCATTTCTGTGCTGAATTCCTCTCTGAGTTCACTTTTTCCAGTGCAGCCCCAGCAGGAGGCCTCTTGGCCACTGCTGCACAGCGGATCCTGCCAGAGTTTATGGCTTTTCGATCCAGAAGCTCCTTATTTGTTAGTGTGTGTGTGTGTGTGTGTGTGTGTGTGTGTGTGTGTGTGTAATATACTGGGGATTGAATGCCAAGGGCATTCTACCTCCGAGCTACACCCCTAGCACTATTTTATTTATTTATTTACTTTTTTGTGGTACTGGGGATTGAACCCAGGGGCGTTCTACCTCTGAGCTACACCCCCCAGCCCTATTTTATTTTTTTTATTTTGAAACAAGTTCTTGCTAAGTTGCTGAGAACCTCGCTAGGTTGCTGAAGCTGGCTTCCAACCTGTGATCCTCTTGTCTCAGCCTCCCAAGTACTGGATTACAACTGTGCACCACCATACCTGGCCCTATTTTATTTTTTATTTTGAAACAGGGTCTAAGTTGCAGAAGGCCTTCTAAGTTGCTAAGGCTGGCCATGAACCTGTGATGTTCCTGTCTCAGCTTCCCAAGTAGTGGGATTACAGGCGTGCACCACCATGCTCATCTTCATCAGCGATGTTTTAGCTTGAATGTTCACAGAATTATGTGCTATCCTCTGAACAGTTAATAGCACAATTTCCCCTTCTTTTTGGTCATTATTCTGTTCCTTACCACCCCCACTCCAGCAGTCTGATCCTCCTAGTGATCTTTGAATAGGAACTGCTTGCGCTTGCTAAGAAAAGAGGCTAGAAATATCACATATCTATGGGGCTGCTATAATGCCCCTATTACAATGTTTATGTAATTCTGGAAAATTTCCCTAAAGCCAATGTAAGCAAAATCAAAGATTGGCTTCTTGGTTTCAGGGTTACCGAGTAGAGGGAATATTAAATATTTTGTTAAAGTTCACCTCATACATTTATTAATTTAAGATATTAACTGGTATCCTAAGCTCAGGCAGCTATAAATAATAGTTCGGGTGGCTTACAGAACAGAAGTTTATTTTTTCACAGTTGTGGAGGTTGGAAGTTCTAGATCAAGGTGCTGGCTGACTCAGTTCAAGAGCTCTTTTCCAGGCTCATGGGTGACCACTTTCTGGCATGTCCTGGAGTCTCTCCCTCTTTTTATAAGGACACCAGCCCTATTGGCTTAGGGCCCCACCCTTATGACTTCATTTAACTCTTCTTCCCTAAAAGCCCCATCTCCAAATCCAGTCACACTGGAGGTTAGGGCTTCAACATGTGAATTTGGGGCCAGGGGACATAATGCAGTCCATAACAATTGGACTTCTTCTATGTGCTTAGATACTGTGGTAAGTGCTGGAGATGCAAACATTAATGAGACATGACCCCTGCCCTAACTGAATTCAGATAGCCAATCACAACTTTCCTTAGCCCAAACTCTAGAAGCATGTCAGTGTGAATTCAGGAATATGCAGTGTATGAAGTGTATGTAGTTTACTTAAGGGTAAAGGGATTCAACAACTTTGTTGTTGTTGTTGTTGTTGTGATGGTGGTGCTGGGGGTTGAACCCAGGGTTATTCTACCTCCAAGCTATACCCACAAACTGATTTTATTATTATTTTTTATTTGGAAGCAGGATCTCCCTAAGTTACTGAGAGCCTTGCCAAGTTGCAGAGGCTGGCTTCGAACCTGCCATCCTCCTGTCTCAGCCTCCCAAATACAGGAATTACAGGTGTGTGCCACCACACCTAGCTCCACAACTTTTGATAAACAGTTTTCAGACAATCCAATGAAGTGTGTTATTTGTCCCAAAGGACTCAACATTGTAACGGCTACAAAGAAAAATATCTACAAAAATATGTAGCTTATTGTTTTGCTAGAAAGACGAAAATCCATGTATGAAATCAGGTGAGAGCATAACAAGGCAGTATCAGGTATAAAGGCTAAGTTACAATTGCGTGGCACTTCATTCAATAAGTGCTTCTGTACCCTTTATCTTGATTCTCACAACAGAGCTGATGTTGTTTACTTGTTATTAACTTCTCCTCAGAAGAGGGAAACATTAGGGTGCCAAGTGGTTATGGAGTGACTTCCTCTAGGAGCACATGGGTGGGTGGGTAATGCGGATGAGACCCGGGTCTCTTGACACCTAGGCCACTGTCTTTTCAGAGCACCACGTTGTCTCTTTTTATGATGGTGCAGAGAAGTATATTAACGTGTCCAAGAGCCTTTGGGAGGGAAGAAAATTAGTCTTTGAGGGAGACAGGAAGTGATTAAGGGATTAGCTATACTATCCTCTTATATTCTTGAACAAACATATGAAAATGTCAAACTGTTTGTGGATAATTCTGAAAATCATATTCATAGGCAATATATTTACAAGGTTTTATTTCAAAAGACAAATACAGTGCTGTCCATGCTTTTACGTAGGAAAATCTAAAACAATATGAAATGAGGAAGAACTCAGAAAGTTTCTCAGCTCGTTGGAGCTGAATTTTGTTTTGGCGTAGAGTACACTCTGGGAATTTCTGAATGATGATTTTTGCCTCAGTGAGGAAGGGTCTTGTGCCTCAACTATCCCCAAGATCTGCTTGCTATAGTGTGAAACACTACCAGAATTCTAATTGTGAAGTAGAATGGCCCCATTTAATTTGCCAAATATTTTTGTAGCATCCCTATGAGTATGGAACAACGCTAAGATTTTGGAGGAAAACAAGCCCAAATACCTTATTATTAGACTTAACAGATCAAATTAATCAGTTTGATGTAAGAGTTTCTAAATGTTTATTCTTTTTCTTTTTTTGTACTTGGAATTGAATCCAGGGGCATTCTACCTGTGAGCTATACCCCCAGCCCTTTATTGTTATTATTATTATTGTTGTTGTTGTTGTTTTTATTTTGGAACAGGATCTAGCAAAGTTGCTGAGGTCCTCACTAAGTTGCTGAGGCTGGCCTCGAATCCACGATTTTCCTGACTCAGCCTCCCATGTACTGGGGTTATAGGTGTGCGCCACCACGCCTGGCTAAATGTTTATTCTTAATGTCTGTATTTACCTCCCTGCAGACCAGAACATTCGTAGATTGACACCTGTGCACAGACACAGTTTGGGTAGCATGAGGTAAGCGTTCAGATGAGCAGCTCAATTCTATTCGTCGAATGGATTCGATTATGACGCAGTAATGGCCAGTGAATTAGTTTAACAAATGTTCATCTCTTGCTCACGTTGTGTCATGAATTCTGCATGTGCTGACGCTGCACATTGACGGAGAAGTCCTTTCTCCGGGAATCAGGGTGACAGAGCCTCTGCCATCTGGAATGTATTTGTTCCAGTGACAGAAGGAAGAGGGTGCTGCCGTGTCCCATACTGCAGATAAATGCCCATGTTTCTTTGACCAAAGCAAATCAGGTGGCTGGTCATAATTAACTTCAAAAAAGAGGGGAGTGAGACTCTACCATATTCCGGGACTGAGGAGAAGGAATATTCAGAGAAGACACTTCCAGGTAATGAAAAGGAGAGGAGAGACAGCCAGGAGGTAGACTTAAAAACTGGTTAGCTGTGGAAACAGAGGAGTCGGGGGTTGCAATGGGAAGATAGTAAGAGGACATTGCAAGAAGGAAAGAGCCCTAAGCTCCACCCAGGTAGAAGAAGAGCTGGCTTAGGGGAGTGGGGAGGACACAGATATTGGGAAATAGATTTTCCCCAGCATCTCTGCTCAGGTTCTAATCTTTTATAATTCATGAACCCGGGGTCACTAGAGACTTGATTCTCCCTCTTCTTCTCATGCTTCATGGGCTGTTACAGGTGCTACATTGTCCTGTTTTTTTTTTCCTTTACTTCCTAAAAATGGGGAAAGAAAGTGCTTGTGCCTACAGTACCAGGGATTTAGTTATTCCCTGAAAGAATATTTCTGAAGGAAGCTGGTTCCCGTGGGTACATGGCTGGGCAGGGTTTATTAGGAGCCTAGTGGCTTCTCTTCTAAGATGAAAGTCATCTACATGGGGTCATGAACCTGCAGTATTTGGAGAGATCTAGGGGCGTTGGGGATGGGGAAGAGAGGGCTGGGGGTAGACATTAGTTCTGAGGGTTTCTCCCCAGTCATGCTGGTATTTGAGGAAGGGAGCAGCATTCTGCAGTGCCCTGGCCACCTAAGTCACCGTGGGTCTTCCCAACCCCTGGCCACTCAGTCTTTCAGATTTGAGTTTCTCTCAGTTATTTTTCTCGGGCACTTTGGAAAATACTTGGTTCTGTCCCTGGACTCCATGAGCACATGAGAACTTTCAGGTTGTTTGGGGTCCTCTCCATCTAGATATGTTCCCCAGCCAGATGTTCTTCTCTGCTGTCTCCACAATTCGCTGGTTGAAAGACCCTCAGAGCTTGGGGTCTGGGGAGGCGTTAACTGAGCCTGGTGGCAGCAGCAGAGGGTGGGGGTGGGTGCTGGTGTCACAGATTCCCTTCACGTTTCCTCTGTTTCCCCTGGTGTGTCTATTGTCTTTCTTCTGCACCAGGAACTCAGCCAGACCGGGTCAGGGCAAAGGGGACATAACACAGGCGTCTGTCCTGTGACCCAGTCAAGGGTCCAACTCTTCTGTTTTTGCTCCCTCTCCTCCCAGTTGTTTTTGATTCTAGTTTTATCTTGTCTTAGGGGTTAAAAAAATGCTGACCATTTTTCTTCCAAACATATTGTTTTTGCCAAGATTTCAGGTTTTGAAATTCAAAAGCCAAGAATTTGCCTGTTTTGTCCAGAATTGTAATCCGGTCCCTGAAATGTGTGCCAAGAAAGGCTGCATGGGGAAAGGCTCACAGGTAGCAGGAATTCCCAAGAAGGGAAAACATATCACTTAATATATCAAAATATTTTCCTGCTACATTCACAAACAGAAGGTGTTAATTATCATTAGCATGCATATTTATACTCACAAGAGCCATTTAAGTTTTGGAGTATCTTACCTGTGTCCTTCCTAATGGTAATACAGTTCTTGACATAGAATAGGAGTTCAAGAAATGTGCTACTTAATTGTATTCAAATGTTCAAAAATGGACTATTCCTCATCTAGTCCTATCACTGCTATTCCAAGAATAGGGCGAGGACCAGCTGCCTTTCTGTCTTGTCTACCTAGTAAAGAAAGTGAACCCCCATATTCCTTGGGCCATGAGAGAGGTCATATGTCTTGCCATATTCTCCTATAAACATCCTTATGCTATGAGATTCATTATATTTTTATACTTTTATTGGTGTATTGTAATTATAAAACATAGTGAGAGTCAAAGTGATACAAACATACACACGCATATCACTTGGTGTCTTTCCTTCCACATCCCACACCGCGTCCCCCTCCTCCCCATACATGTTAGTGAGATCAGTAGTGATACCTTCATATATGGACATAACATTATTTGAATTGTTTCATTCTGGTCTCTCTCCTCATTTATCAGAAGTCCCTTTTGTTTCCTATTTTCTCTCTCTCATATATGGGAATATATGAGAGAAATCATACAACGCTTGACTTTCTGAGACTGGCTGATCTCAGCATAATATTCTCTAGTACCATCTATTTTCCTGCAAATGACATAATTTTTCTTTAACCATTCATTTATTGACAGACACCTGGGTTGGTTCCATAATTTAGCTCTTGGGAACTGTGCTGCTATAAACATGGATATGCATGTATCACTATAGTATTCTTCCTTTAATTCTTTTGGAAAGATACCAAGGAGTGGTATAGCTGGGTCCTATGGTGGTTACATTTCTAGTCTTTTGAGGAATTTCCATACTGATTTCTAAAGTGGTTGTACTAATTTACAATCCCACCAACTGTGTATACGAGTTACTATTTCCCCAAATCCTCACCAGTATTTGTTATTATTTGTATTCTTGAACATTATTCTAACTGATCTCCAAAGTGGTTGTACTAATTTACAATCCCACAAGCAGTGTATAAGAGTTACTATTTCTCAACATCCTCGCTAGTATATATTATTATTTGTATTCTTGAAGTTTATTCTAACTGGAGTTCTATGGAATCTCAGTGTCATTTTGACCTGCATTTCCCCAATTTTTAGGAGATTCGTTATATTTTGGTCCTGTGCCTTAGTTGTTTTGAGAAATCCACACGGGGATTCCTAAATAAAATATATCCATCAGATAAGCTTACTTACTTCTTGATTACACATCCTTTCTAAGGCTGACCCTATGCATTTATTTATACAACAATCTTAGGGGAAGATGAAGACATGTGGACAGTGCTTAATTTGAGAACTCTAATTAGAAATGGTAATTTCCCTCACACAATTATAAAATTAAGGTGGTTGTTTTTCTGCAGCTGGACACAGATGGGGATGCTGTGCTTTTGAAAATCAAGTGAAAAATTGGTCATCTCTTCTCCTGTCCCAAGTAAGACTGTTAGAAATTTTAGTTCCTATAAATATAATCACATAGGTATGATTTTCTGGATTGCCCGTTCTCAGTCTTTTAGATATAAAGGAGTAGAGTTCATTCACTTTGAACTTAATGTTCCACCTGTGTGAAACAAAGGGGTTGGTGCAGATGCTATTTGGGATCACTTCTGGCTGTAGATTTTGGTAAGCCCATGACTGAAGATTCTTGCGATATGAAGCTCCACTCTCATCATCGATCTTATAACCCTCTTTCTACCTACACTGCTGTCTTCTTTTTCAAGTCCTTCCAATCCTGGGCTTTGAGAATCCACCATTAGAACTGTGCCCCTTCTCAGCTTTGAGGCTCAGAGGACTTGTAAGGCAGAGCCTTGGCTCAGACCATGCAGGGTGACATGGGACAGTTATGTCAATTCCCCGAGCCCCAGACTCATCTGTGGAGTGAAGCATGTCCTTCCAGGGCTGTGTTTTCCTTACATAAGGAAACGATTGGCGAGGATGATTAAAGCCCGGCACATAGTAAGCCACCAATGTTCCCTTTTCTTGCAGTCCCCAAGCTCTTCCCGTTGGTGCGCAAGTTTCTACCTAAGGAGGGAACACAGATGGGGATGCCGTGCCTTTGACAACTGAGACCTCACTCCCTGCCTTGAAAATTAACCCAGTCCCAGAGGAAGGCATCCATCCCTCTTAATGAGCTCATCACCTGACGGGCTCCGCCTCCAACACCCCACAATGCCAGTCAGGTTCCAGCGTGAGTGTCAGAGGCACAAACCATATTTAAACCACAGTAGGGCCCAACTTCAGCTGGGCACGGGACATTTGCTTGCTCTCCTGTTGTTCAGTGGGTCCCTGGCCCCCTCAGGGATATTTTGGAGAGGATGTGGCTGAGGTTTAGGACATGATTTGGATATTACTAAGACCCTTGGGTTGGTATCATCATCATCTCTAAAATAAATCTTCCACAAGCCGGGCGTGGTGGCGCATGCTTGTAATCCCAGTACTTTGGGAGGCGGAGACCTGAGGATCCGGGTTCGTGGCCAGCCTCAGCTCTCTCTCTCTCTCTCTCTCTCCCTGTCTCTCTTTCTCCTCTCTCTCTACTTAGTGAGGCCTCCGCAACTTCGTGAGACCCAGTTTCAAAATAAAGTATAAAAAAATAGGGCTGGAGGTGTAGCGCGGAGGTAGAACGCCCCTGCGTTCAATCCCCGGTACCGCAAAAAAAAAATAAAAAAATAAATGAATAAATCTCCCACAGACACCATGCCATTCCGGCCTTGCGCCTTTGCTCGTGTTATTTATTCAACAAGAAAGTCACTCCCTAGCCCCAATCCCTCTCTGGCTGGTCACATTCTCACTTTTCCAAATCCATCTTGAGTCATTGTCTCTAGTTCTTCCCACTCACCAGCCTCAAAATACATCTATGCATCTCTTGCTACATGGTACAAAAGGGAGGGAAAGGGCTCATGCGTGACAGAAGTCTGGGTTCATGACTTGATCCGCTACCTACTGTATAGACTTAGAGCAAGTCATTTATTCTCTCTGAGCTGCAGAATATTCTATTCTATAGTCTATTCTATTCTATATTCTCTATATATTCTATTGTATTCCATATAGTATATAATACTACATATTATATTCTATATTCTATCTATTCTATTGTACATACTATACAATATTACATGTTTACATATTTATATAACATTGCATAGTATTCACAGTCATCAAGGCTCAGTAACTGATATCCATATTTATATATTTTTTCATTTTTCAGCATTGTACATCTAAGATAATTAATGTATGCAATTTGCAAAATGAAATGCAGAGTATTCTAGCTATGGTTATTATTAGACTCTAGTGGCAGAAGTAGCCTTTCTGTATCTAGGATTGGACATATGACATGGAGACAATGGTATGTGAGTGCCACGCGTCCCCCTGGGGTAAGGATTTTAGAAGAGAACCTGTTGGCTAGCAGTGGAAGACAAAGAGGTCCTAGGAGATGGTGGATTTAGGAATCCTGGGGTCCCTAACTCTCCACCTGGAAGACAGCCACCTGTTACCCAGGAACACTCGCACTGGACTATTCATGAGGAAGAAACCAACTTAGTTTGGATTAGGTTCATTCACTGTAGCAGCTAGTGTTAATTACCTTGGTGAAATTTAGAAATTGGCACTTTGAAGTGGGGGTTCATGTAAGAAAAACTTAAAATAGGTCCCATTGGCCTAGCAGTTGGATGGTGGGTGGCGCAGACACTGCGGCTGGGAAGATGGAGACCTGTGGAAGAGATGACAAAGCGTTTTGTAAACCTGTGGCTGGCGATAATTGAAGAGTCCAGGCCAAGAGCCTGACAAGCCTCTAGGGAAGAGGCTGGTGACCACAAATCGTACTTAGCAAGGTATAACAAGACAGACACGCACTGGGGCAAGCATGGGTGTGTATGAGTGCAGAGATGAATGTACGAGACAGAGTTCAGAAACCGGATGCTTCACAGGATTGGAAAAGGAAAGTGCTTTTTGACCTCAATCTGGAGACTGTTTGACTGCAAAAGGCTTTAAGTAGCACAGGTCCACTTAAACGTTTCGATCTAGTAGATATCGTCCTAGCTTGGATAGATGTTATAAAATAACCAGGGATGGATCCCTGCCATCAGGGACTTTACAATTTAGTAGAGAGATTATACATGTGTCCAATTAACGATAGTGGAAGACAGTTAACGATTGAAACATCCACTGCTATGAAGAATGCGGGAATTATCATGTTCCAGGGGAGCCCAGATTAGGAGTTCTCAAGAGAATAGAGAACCTTGACGCTTGGTTCTCATCTAGGCCGTGAACCTGTGAATGAGTGAACCTCAGTTCTCTCTCACTCTCATTTTCGTCTTTTTGGACAGATGAAATTTGGCCTTCTGTGTGATAGACAGTAGCTGATACCTGGGGCATTGAGATGAGGCGGGAGGCCAGCCCATGGCGTCCCTACCAGTATTGTTCCCTGACTTTACAAGTTGTTCAGACTGAGATCTGTATAGGTCATACCCTTAGAGCCTGTGTGAGCCAGCTTGCTGCCACTGTGACAAAACACCTGAGATAAATGACTTAAAGGAGGAAAGATTTATTTGAGCTCACAGTTCCAAAGGTTTCAGTCCCTGGTCACTTGGCTCTGTTGTTTCTGGGCCTGCGCTGAGGCAGATCATCATGGTGGGGAGCACATGACGGAGCAAATCTCATGGCAGCTGGGAAGCAGAGAGGAAGAAAGGGGTGGGAGACAAGATAGACCCGTGAAGGGCACTCCCCCATTGGCCTACTTCTTCCCCCAGGCCCACCTCCTAAAGTTTCCAACAGCGCCACCAACTGGGACCAAGCCTTCATCACAAGAGCCTTGGGGGACACTCTAGATCCAAACTCTAGCAGAGCCTCATTTCTGTAAAGAGAAGAGGGCCCTGTCATTCACAGCCTTCTTCCACCGCCGCACAATTATGAGATGCCCCAGACCTGAAAGTACCATTGTGCTTACTGAGATTAAGCAATCTCATTGTCTCTTGTTTTCATTGTCTCTTGTTTTTTAAAATAATCATTCTGTAGGCAAAGAACAAGAACTTGCAGCTTCTTACTTCCTGGCATGAGCCTCGTACCTTTTTAGCTTGCTTTTATTGCCTCTTTGGCTGTGCATAGCATTTATCTAAATATAGAAGGGTACAATGCTATGGATGAGACTGAAATAAGATAAAACTTTCTTTCTGATCAATTCTGTCGCCTCTTCGTTTGAACAGTAGGTCCTGTTCTTTTCTCAGAGTAGCAAAAGTGGGCAGCAAAGAGGAGTGCTATCGAGTTGCGGAGCTGTCCAAAGTGGAAGTCGATCATTGCGAGGCCTCCTAAGGTCGCAAGCTCTGGAACTCAGTGTTCTGGACACCGGCTCTGCCTGTGACCTTGGGAGAGCCACACCACACCGTGATGGTCGGCAGCACGTACTGCCCTTCGGAGGCAGGGTGCTGTTGTGGAAGGGGCACAGGCTTCTGCAGACCTGGATTAGATCTTCTGCCCTACTGCTTATTTATGGGTGACCTTGGTTAAGTTACTTTTATCTATACAAGGGGGTGGGGTGGGTGATACTAATAAAACCCATCTTGCTGTTGTGGGGATTAAATAAGATGATTATATGTAAATTACTCAGTACATTTTCAAGAAATAGTATCTATTGTTTTTTTGGTAGGTGAATACTTTGTGACAATTTGTGAGCACATTTTAGATTTTATTTCTGGGAGAACTGAGCTGTATGAATTCATTGAGGATATGAACAAGAAGCAGCTCTCAGTGCCTCCATCCATTCTGGTGAGAGGGTTGCATGGCTGGAGGTAGGGCTGTGCAGTGGTTAGAGGAGGGACTTTAACCAGGCTGCCCACGGGGTGGGGGTGTCCCACTCACTGCCTGGCGAGAGAGCTGGGCCTGCATGCTGTCCAGCTCACTCCTCTGCCACTTCTCTGTCAACTTGTCTCAGGTTGGATCTTCTAGAGCTACCCCCCCCCAAAGGATTTGAGCACAAGTGGTTGATCATAGTTGATAATGTGCAGGAAACACCATTCAAGGTGGAGTGATACAGGGGAAGGGAGGCTGCCAGTAGGGGGCGTGCTATGCCTCCAGCTTTTGTCGTGAGTGACTGAAACTCCAGGGGAAACTTGGAGTCATGGTGTAAAACATGTGTCTCAGAATGATGCTGCCCCAGGGCAGGGGAGCTCAGATGTCACATCCATCTCTGGAGGCTGCTCCTTGAGACGTCATGGGTGGGCGAGAAGTAACATGGCCTTTCTTATCCTGAAATGTACAGTCTAAGGGCAACGAGTGAAGCGTTGACAGTGTCTGTGACACAACCCATAGCACACTGTATGACACAATGAGAACTTTTGTGAAAAGCCCAGGGTTGAATATCTCATTCATCATGGTTCGATGTTCACTGATAAACACGCCTGCAGTAAGAAAGTTCCCACCATGATTGTAAATTCGTACAACTACCATGGAGGTTCCTCAGAAGACTAGGAATGGACCCACCATAAGACCCAGCTACACCACCCCTCGGTATCTTTCCAAAAGAATTAAAGTCAGAATACTACAGTGATACATGCATATCCATGTTTATAGCTGCACAGTGCACAATAGTCACGTTATGGAACCAGCCTGGGTATCCGTCAACAGATGAATAAATGAAGAAAATGTGGTATACACACACAAAAGAATGTTACTCAGCCACAGAGAAGAGCAAAGTTATGTCATGTGCAGGAAAATGGATGGAACTAAAGAATCTTATGCTAAGTGAGATCAGTCAGTCTCAGAAAACCAAAGGTTGCATGTTTTCTCCCCTAGGTGAAGCTAGAGAGGAAAAAGGAAAGAAAAGGGACCTCATGAGAATCTAGGAGTGGGGCCAGGAGAGTGGTGGAAGGCGTGGGGAGGGGAGGGCAGGGAGAGGGGAGGATGGGCAAGGAGACAGACCACATAATGCCGTGTATGAATACGTCACTGGGAATCTCACGATCACATACAATTACAACGCACCGATACTTTTTATTTTTTTAAAGAAAAAAATTCCCACCACACCGCCTGCTTTTGCCATAAGTCGCCAGTCTCCAGAGGTCACTAATAAAATGTCAATACAGTGCCCAGGAGAAGCGACCAGTGAGACACGACCTGTCCTTTCCCCTGAGAGACTTGCCTCAAGGGAATGGGACTCAGAACCAAGGTATTTTAATGGAAGATAGGTCAAGAAAATTCTGCAGAGGGGTGGGGGACAAGGGAAGGAAAATAAGAGGTGAGCCACCACCGGTGAAGACCCCGGGGGGCGCTGAGGTGCTCATGCCGGGTTGGCTTACTTATTGGTGGTGACACTTTGGGGGGAATACTTACCTCTCTTTATTCACTGAAAAACTGAACAGAATGCCTTTGCTTCCCCCAGCTCATAGCCAAGACTCGGTGAGATTATTATGGACCGAATTGTGTGCTCTTTAGAATTCATATATTGAAGCTCTAAGCTGCAAGTGACTGTATTTGGAGTTAGGACCAACGTGGACATAACTGAGGTGACATGAGGTCAGAAGGACAAAGCCTTAATCCAATAGGACTGGAGTCCTTAGGAGAAGACAGAGACGTGACACCAGACCTCTCTTTCTCGCTTCCACCCACCTCCCGTGGTGTGCAGAGATGAGAGGTCATGTGAGGACACAGGGATATAGCAGCAGTCTGGGATCCAGGAGAGCCTCACCAGAAACCACTGTCCTACAGCTCGATCTGGGGCTTCTAGTGTCCAGGACTGTGGCAGCCCTAGTGGAGTGACACACAGGTAACTCATGGAAAAGGCTTTGGTGCAGTACCTGGCACAGGGGAGAGATTCATTAAGTATTGATGTTGCCATTACTGCTTCTAATAAAACACCTCCCTTTCTAGGACAGAGACAGAATTCTGGGAACTCCAAAACCAAACAGCTGCAAATCCACTTGAAGCTTCTGATGGGAAACTGAGGGCATCTGAGACAAAGCAAACCACAACCACAGAAATTTTCCAATCCAGTTTCTGTATATAAGTCATAATGATTTGTGTCAAATAATAAGACTGCGTCTTTCCTCTGAGGGATGTAATGTGCTTATGCCAACTGCTTATCCATCAGGCAAATGTTTGCAACTGAGGATGAACTAAAGGAATGTCTTAGAGGGCCAGGGGCCAGAGGCTAGCACTGTGCACAGAGGGGCACTAATCAAATCAAATAATCAAATTTGTTCCACCCTCTGTAGTGTAGGCTGGGAAGCAGGCCAGGCTGGGTGGTTTTAGAAATTGCAGGGTTGAGCTTACAGTGCAAGACAGATTTTACTTCCAGTCCAAGTTGGCCTTGATGGATGGTTGTTCCATCACTTTCAGAAGTCAGGCTACCTCTGATTCATGGGCACACCAGGAGAGAGAGGGCTCACAACCAAGGAGGGCTCTCACCAAGCTCTGAGGTTCTGGTTTCATAATGTCGATATTCCTCATGACACACCCGATCAAGCCCTACAAGGGGACTTCCGGACTGCAGAACTCCTAAGACAGAACTCCTAAGACAGACAGCGGGGAAAGCAGAAGAGGCCTCTCCTACAATCACGATGCTGTTTGCCTTCATTTTTAATCCAAATGAATGCATGAAAGATGGTGCTAAAATCTATTTGGGAAAATAGAACCATTGGGGATCATTGGTCCGAGCTCTCAATGGTGTAGAAAGAGGGGGAATGTGCTGACTTCCTGTAATTGGAAAGGAGGTTACATTGGCTTAACCGAAACCAGTTGAAGGACTGCCTTTGTCTGTTTTGTTTTCCCTTAAATCTTTAGTGTTGTCCAGCAGTCTCCAGAGACTCTAGAAGGCTCAGTCCAAATTCCCATTGCCCTTTCCTCTTACTGCCTCTCCAGTGACCCTGTTTTCACAAGGTAGGAGGTGTAGCCTACAGGGTCCCTTGTCATTTGTCACTCCATCCCAGATGGGCGAAAAGCTCAAGTCTGAATCATTAAGCCCACTTCTTTTTGTACCTCTGTCACACTGTTTGCTCACTGGCTCAACGTCATCTCAATGTATTCATTAAATTCAAATGCTCCCTCAACATTCACCATGTGCAGCCCTTTTCAAGGCACTGGGATGCTGCGGCAAATGAGACGTGCATCCTGCCTTCAAAGAGCTCCAGTTTAGTGGGAGGGCAGAGAAATAGTTACTGACATATGGCCACCGAGGAAGACAAGGCATAGAGAAAGGCTTTGAAGAGAGTACCCACGGCCATGGAGGTAACCTCCCAGGAGGGAGAAAGAGAGCGGAGGGGAAATTTAATTGGGGAAAAAGAAGCAGCCAGCAGGTTGTTCTGAGAGAATCAATCTTTTTGATGTGTGGCTGAAGGCAGCTGGTGATGCTGGTGCAGATGAACTGCATGAAATAATTATTTGGCACACAATGAAAAAAGAAAGGAAGGGAGGGAGGGAGCAAAGATAGGAAGGAAAGAAGGGAGGGAGGGAAAGAGAGAGGGAGGGGGAAAAGGGAGAGATGGAGGAAGGAAAGGAGGGAGAGAGGGAGGGAAGGAGGGAGGAGGGAGTCACTTATATGCTTGAGAAAATATCTTCAATTAATCTACCTATAATCCCATTGCATAATCTGAGCCCCTTCTCCAAGAAGGAGTTGAGAGATCCGTCTACCAGACTTTCTCTTTAGCTTTGCTATGATCTAACGAACACCAAATTCCTTATTTCCCTTGTTTCTCGGAAGGCTGAGGAACGGACTCACTCACCTTGAATCAAACCCATGAGAAATGCCTTGACTTAGGAAAGACATTGATGATAAGACATCTCTTATTATGTGGGGTGATATTCAAATGAATAAAATTAAATGTATATTATTATCTGGCCTAATGCTCTAGTTAATTAGCATGTAGCTTTGAATTTGTTATGTTGGTGGCCAAAAATCTGTTACAAATAGGTTGAAATGCTATTGCAACTGCATCGTTCTAAAAAAAAAGTTTTTAGAGCTGTGTCATAGCATATACCTACACAAACAGGACTGCTCACACACACACAAAAGGAGATAAGGGGAAAGAAAAGGATACGCTAGCGACTGAATTAAAACTTCAATCAAGGATTGTTCTTTACATGAATTGGGGCCAGTGGTAAGGCTTCCGTGGTGGCCATCTGGGGAGAAAGGACAGACAACAGGGGAAGAAATCTTCGTGAGAGCACCTGCACCCTCCCAGGGGCTCATTCCCCCTGACTTCTCTCCATTTCTGCCATTAACTCACTGGGCTTACTTAACAGGATTTGGTTTGGATTTTGTCTGCACAACTCTTTTGTACATATCTGGAGGCCCAACTGGTGGTGCAAAAGAAATGGCCTCACTGGGCGTGGTGGCACATGCCTGTCACCCCAATACTTGGGAGGCTGAGACAAGAGGATTGCAGGTTCGAGATCAGCCTCAGCAACATAGTGAGACTCTCAACAACATAGTGAGACCCTGTTTAAAAATTTATAAAAAGAAAGAAAGAAAGAAAAGGGCTGGGGGTGTATCTCAGCGGTAGAAGGCACCTGGGTCTTCGTGTGTCATGTTCATCTTTGCATCTGTAGTACCCAGAGTGGACGCTCCATATATTCATCACATAAACTGATGAGCGGCCTTGCTCCACTTAGTTATTTCTCTCACAAATATTTATTAATTATCTTCTTGTTGCCGGGTGCTGCGACGGACCAGCTCAGCCGGAGAGCAGAGACCGACGGGACAGGGGTCTCGGGAAGGTGGGCAAGGAGTCGGCGATGAGTGACAAACAGACACAACTCAAGGAAGTTGCATCTGAGTGTATTTTGCAAAGTTTCAGGCAAGGATTTTATACACAATGATTAAGGAAACAAAATACATCATCAGCTGATTGTTCATGCTTGTGGTTTATGCAATCTTAATGTTTTTTAAGAAATAACAGTGCAAAGCTATGAGAGCAGATAATCGTCAGAGCATACGTGACGTTTGGCATAATGTTGTGGGCAGCTGCTAGATGTAACAGTGCAAATCATCAGAGCATACGTCTCATTTGGCATAATGCCGTGGGCGGCTGCTAGACATAGTTTTGGCACTAGACTATCTATGATGAGAACTGGGGTTATGGCTACAGGGCAAGAGTTCAAAGCTTAACATAGTGCCTTTTATCGCTCTTTTACTATAAACTTTTATAATTTCCTTTGTTCTAAATTTCTAAATCTTTTTTAGACCAT
>PVJS01013307.1:0-24217 GCA_004027185.1 Glis glis | reverse complement strand
CCTTCCTCCTCCGCCTGCACCTAGGAGTCATGTCCCCTAGGTGGGTGAGGTCACTTGCACCTCCTGGATCGAAGAACAATCAAGTCTCTCCTCAGATAGCCTTCAGCTATAGAAATGTATAGCACTCTTAATAAGTCTTAATCGTCCTGTTTGGCAAAGCTTATACTTCTTAAGGCTGTGTTTGCATCTATGAGCCTGAAGCCAAAGAAATGGCTCCCCACAATTCAGAATGCCTGTGTTCTGTCAGGAATAGTCGCCTGGATGCCACCTACTTAAAATATACATTCAGAGAAGTTCTAAAGTACTTGGCTCTAAAAATGCTCATGGTTTAGAGACCAATTGACTGTTAAGGGGAAAATAAAGCGCTCTCTGACTGTTGACCAAAGACGCAGGGAGAGGAATGTCTACTTTGCAATGCATATTTGCCATAGGCTCCACTGAACTGTAGTATATATAAGTCTGTGCATGTCCCTGCTCACAAACCAAAATCCAATTTCCAGGAAGAAGGAAATGAGGCGATGTTGGTACCATCAATCTGTCACAATGCTGCCTGACTCCTGTGACCTGGTGCAGTGAGTAGAGTTTTCAGGTGCCTTTTCAAGTGAAGTCACACAGAATAAATTAGTAGCTATGGGACCAGACTTTAGAAAAGGCAAATCAAAGTTCTTATCAAACTTGTGCGTGAGCATTTAAAAAGCCACTGAATTCTCCTGTGTCAGTGCCGTTTAAAGTGTGGTCCATAAACCAGCAGTATCAGTATCCTCTGAGCCTGTAAAGAAGGCAAATTCTCAGGTCCTGTCCCAGAATTAGTAAGTTAGAACCTCTTGGAGTGGGTCCCAGGGGTCTGTTTTTCAACATACTCTGCACATAATTCATATGCTTTGCTGAAATCTGAGAAGTAATGCTAAGACTATCCTTGATAATTGTAAAATAAGGGAGCTTTTAAAAATCTAATGTCTAAAAACTAAGAAGATCAAGAATATTAGTGATCAGTATGTTTTCGAGTGTGTGTATTTTGTACGTAAATGTGTGAATGTGCCTGCAAAGACATATGCATATATGACATCAAAAGAGAAAATATTAAAAATAACAAAGAAAAGTTGCAGAGGTTTTAGTCACTGCACTTTAAATCTAAAAAGTGAAAAAAATCAATAAAATTTAATAAAAATTAAAGTTAAAATAGATGCGATTACAAATAAACAAGTCAATGAACAAAAATAGGGAGTTCTGAAATAGGTGCACACAAATAGAGTCAATTTACTTTTTTTTTTTTTTGTGGTACCAGGGATTGAACCCAGGGGCGTTCTACCTCTGCGCTACACCCCCGGCCCTATTTTTTATACTTTATTTTGAAACCGGGTCTCACGAAGTTGCAGAGGGCCTCACTAGGTAGAGAGAGAGAGAGAGAGACAGGGAGAGAGAGAGAGAGAGAGAGAGAGCTGAGGCTGGCCGCGAAGCTGGATCCTCCGGTCTCCGCCTCCCAAAGGACTGGGATTACAAGCATGCGCCACCACGCCCGGCATCAATTTACTTTTGACAAGACCACCAAATAAGTTCAATGAAGATTGGAAAACTGCTTTAACACATAGTAGGGGACAACTAGATATGTATATGAAAAATAAAGACCATCAACCCCTTCCTCATACCATACACAAAAATCAATTTGATTCAGATCAGAGACTAAAACATAAAGGCTAAAAATAATGATATACTAGAAGAAAAGCTAGAATAACTTTGTAATCTCAAGAGGCAAATATTTACTAGAAAGGACATATAAAGCACAAACCACAAGAGGAAAAGAAATATATTGAACTTCACAAAGTTACAAATATCTACTCACAAAAATCTACCATTAAGGAAAAAAAGATGGTCCACAAACAGGAAGAAAATATTTGCAATACATATACCTAACTTATACATGAACAAGCACTTCATAAATTTATCATACAACATGAACAGTGGTGAATAACATATTTGTTTTCAAGGAAATACAAATTAAACTATAGTGCCACAATACATCTATCAATGTGGCTAAAAGTAAAAGGACTAATACTACCATATGTTAAGAAGATGTGGAGCAAACTCAATTCTCATATCTTCCTGTAGAATTGTAAAATTTCCCAGCCACTTTGAAAACAGAAATGTGGCATCTGGGTATGGTGGTACACACCTGTAATACTTGGAAGGGATGAGTCAGGGTGATCTCAGGTACACCATGTGGTAACTTAGTGAGACCCTGTTTCAAAATTTAAAAAAAAAACATAAAAAGGGCTGAGGTTGTAGCTCAGAGGTAGAATTCCCCTGAGCTCAATCCCCAATAACCCCCCAACAAAATGAATGAAAGAAAAATGTAGTGGTTGTTTCTTAGAAAATTATACAAGTGTCCACCCTAAGGTCCAGAAATTCCACTCCTATGGACTGAAAGGGGACTGAAAATGTGCACATATGTCCATAATAATCAAGTGAAGTAGCTCGGTGTTGAAAACAACTCAAATTTCCATCAGCAGGAAAACAGATTAATTGACACATTCATAAAAGTAAATACCAGGCAGGAGTCAAAAGGAAAATTCTATCAATATTCACAATAACACGGACAAATGTAAAAAATAGTGTGGTGAGTGAAATAGAGCAAACACCAAAAAATGCAGTATTACAAAATAGGTTGCACTAATGTAGGATGATAGGAATCAGCTCAGTGCTTGCTGATGGGGGGATTGCCTAGGAAGTATGCATTAGGGAAAGTTCTGGAATGTTGGAAATGTTTTATACCCTGATGTGTGTTCGCCAAAGTGATTAAATGACACACTCATTAAACATTTTGCATCATGTAAGTTTTACCTCAATTTTAAAATATATTAAACACTCCCTTTTAGAAATTGCCATTTATTGAGTACTTTGTCCAAAGTGTTTTTTTTTTAAAAAATGCATATACTCATTTAATCTCTGAAACTTCTCTTTGGCATGGGTGTTATTATTCCTAAATTATAGGTGTTGAATCTGAAACTGAGAAAATGAACATAATTTGCCCCAAAACTTACTGCTTGCTCACAGAAACTGAACTCAAGGGTCAGTGCTTCTGGCTCCACACCTGGCTTCACCGTCATGTGTAAATGCTGTGATTCCCACTTAATTCTAGATCTGATGTGAGGAGGCAGTCTCTGCATAGCTCTTTGGCCAGTTAAGGACAGGGGTGGCTAAGCAGATGAATTATGTATTTTACTAATAACTTTGGGCAGATAAAAAAAGTTTGTGGTAAATATGATTCCTGCCCTGGAGGGTGATTGTTTGAAAGTGCTCTGTTTTCTCAGGGTAATCCTGCTTGATCTTGGCAGAGGATGTAAACAGTGGCGCCAGACACTGGAAAATATGCAGTTGAGAAAACATAGGATGACGCGTGAAAGTGCAATTTAACAAAGAGCCGTGGAGTGAGCCACCATGGTTCAAGTCCAAGCTCTGCCACTTCCTGACTGGAGGACCGAGGGCCAGTCACTGAAGCCCTCCAAGCCTGGGTTGTTTTGTTCATGGTATGTGGATGAATTTGTAGGTATCATACCTACCTGGTGTGAAGTGAGGGTTAAATGAAATTCCACTTAAGGGCAAGTACATTCTGCCTCCTTATAAGCACTTCCTAGATGGCGAGTGGCTGTTTTTAGTGATAGGGCTCATAGGGCATTCCTAAGCAAGGGAATAATGTCATTCCTTATCGTATGTGGCATGTCCAGGCCCCTGTGTGTATCTCTGCATTCATATCATTTTAGCTGATGCAAAGCATCATTTTCTAAAACTATGTCTATTTCATTATGAGAATTTGGAACCTCTGAATGAAGTGGACTTTGTTGCCGAAGGGGGAGGAAAGCACTTAATTAATATGTGGGAAATTATGTTGAGGAAAAACTGTCATTAAATGTAAATGTTCTGCTTTATCCATCCAGAGTGATTGAAAGGGAGCCTGAAACTATTTAGCGTATTTAACAGATACCAGCAAGGTTAATTGTCTCGGGGACATTGAAGAGCTGAATTCCTTTGTGCACCTCCACAATTCGTGTTACTGTCATATCAGTTTTTCCTGTGACTTTGGCATCGTCTTTATTTTAGCTGTGCTTTTTAAAGTCTTGATTTCCAGAATACAATTTAAAATCCAGGAAAAAAAATATTTGCAAATGTGTGCAAGTGAACCGTGCTTTTCCTATACTGACAAATTAATTAGTCTATTCCCAACCTGCTATGTAAGTAGGAAATCTCTCTACACCTCTCAGAAATGGTATCAAAGGGAATGGAACGCTGCTTTGGGAGATGGTTTCTTATGATTTCTCATAGTCATCATAAGATTGGGGAAGAGCAGGACTCAGGAGAATTACCCTTCAGATACTGGGGTGTGTGTGTGTGTGTGTGTGTGTGTGTGTGTGTGTGTACTATATACTATATATATTTTTCCCTTTGGGATTATTTGCACCAATAAACTCTTTTTTTTTTATTGCGGTACCAGGGATTGAACGCAGGGGCGTTCTACCTCCGCACTATACCCCCGGCCCTATTTTTTATACTTTATTTTGAAACCGGGTCTCACGAAGTTGCGGAGGGCCTCACTAGGTAGAGAGAGAGAGAGAGAGAGAGAGAGAGAGAGAGAGAGCTGAGGCTGGCCACGAACCCGGATCCTCTGGTCTCCGCCTCCCAAAGTACTGGGATTACTAGCGTGTGCCACCACGCCCAGCACCAATAAACTCTTAATGCTGGTTTGGTAGAAGTCTTAGCATTGATGTGAGCCACTCATGCACATATCTGTTTCCTTTGGATGTGGGAACAATGGTTTCTATATATTTTCCATTCCTCCCAGCAAAGTATCAGAATTGCAGCTAACTTAGCCAGTCTTCCGACTGCCTTTCTCTTATGGTTTTCTTCAGCCCTCATTGAGTTTCTCCTGAAAATCATCGTGCACTGAAATTTTCTCTCAGATAATAACTAGTAGAACCGAGCCATGCTCCCTCATGAAAAGAGAAGAACCTGGCTGGATATTCCGGAAGGTCACTTCCCACAGCTGCCTTTGTCTGTGTCTTTATTCAAGTGCCTATTAGGAGCCAGGAGTTGGGCTGAGTTTTGCCCCTTGATATCTGCATGACATCTTCCCATTCTTTGGGGTCTAAATTTCCTCCTATGTAAAATGACCATTTGTATCACATAAGGCTGAGCATGTCCTAGAACTCGGCAAATATGACAGTTTCATTCAATTTCAAGTGAATAGTTAATGGGGATATAGTAACATCAGAGCATATGTGACAGTTGTCTATAAGGGTCAATTCAAAATGGAATATGAACTTCCAAACAGACTGTGATAAAGTCGTTTTATATGAGCTCTATAAAAGACTTCACGCTGAATTTTAGCACTTATTCTATGTGATTTGACCTTGAAATGCCACTAAAATATCTTCTTTAGGTTATAAGTTAATTTTTCCATCTAGATAGTCTAGAAGTACGCTATTTTCTTTCTACTTTCAGTGACAACTCTTACAAAGTTATCTTCATTTTACATTTGAAGAAATCAGGAAAGATAGATCAGGTAGCTTTCTTCAAACCACTCTGATGGAATAAAAGAATAAAAGTTCTCTGATCTGATTTTTGGGTTGGGCCCTTAAAATCCACATAGGGGCCCAGGAGTGGTGGCACATGCCTATAATCCCAGTACCTGGGAGGCTGAGGCAGGAGGATCATAGGTTCGAAGACAGCCTCAGCAAGTAGTGAGACTCTCAGCAACCTAGCAAGACCCTGCTTTAAAACAAAAAATATAAAGGGCTGAGGGTAGAGCTCTGAAGTAGAATGCCCCTAGTTTCAATCCCCAGTAACATACACACACACACACACACACACACACACACACACACCACACATACATACACACACACTACATATAAATATATATATATATCTCCATGTAAGGGGCCCAGGTCTCTTCCTGGGATTTTTTGGTCCTACCTGGCTAAAAGACACCAGCCTTAATGCTCTCAGATTCTCGGTCTGAATGCAGTAGCACTTTTTTTTGCCTGTATTTTTTGTTTCTAATTCAAACAGCTACCACTTTAGGAAATGTCTCCTTTTGACAGTTACTGAAGAAAAGATTTGCGTGTTTCCCCTTGAGCATCACGTTGTGCAGACTGTTTGTTTACTTGGGCTGGATTTTACCCAAAGCCTTTGAAACTTAACAAAATCTGTGTTGCTCCTGCATTCAGACTCTTGTACAGATTTAAGTCTTATTTGCCGGGGTATAACACCTGCGTACACACACACACACACACACACACACACACACACACACACACCACATTCTTTCTCCTCTCTGACAATAGAAACGGCCATTTTAAGTTTTGTCTGCAATTTTATGTATGCTCTCATAACTAATGGAATATAGGTTAAAACTCTATATACTGCAAATTCACATACTCTTAGCAAGCACAGAAAAAAATTTTACACACATTCTCTCGCCTCACTGACAATAGAAATGGCCATTTTAAGTTTTGTCTGCAAGTTTATGTGTGTTGTTCTCATAACTAATGGAATATAGGTTAAAACTCTATATAAATTTTGTTTTCATGAATTTGCTTATTCTTTCCCTTTGCTTTCCTACTAAACCCACACAGACTTGGCCATTTATTTTTTATGAGTCTTTTTCAAAATTCCATAACCACCACATTTCTCACGTTTTGCCTGGACTGAAGAGTGCTCTGTGCCCATCTTATATGTCTGTTGTGAGGATCAAAGGGAAGTAAAGGTGAAAATTCTTTGACTATCCCACTTCCCCATTGCCTGAAGAACTGTCTAAAGACCTTGATGAGCAATGCACTAGCTTCCCATCCCATGTGCCGTTTTGTGTTCTGCCTTTCTGCAGTTTTCCAACCTCCCTTCCCTGACCCCCCAGTCTTTACACCATATGCAGTGAACTGCTCCCCTTTTCAGAGGTGCCCTGTCTTTTTATATCACCAGTACTTTGTACCTGCCAGTTCTTTGGTCTGCAGTGTCTACCCCAACAAGATCTGATCTGGAAAGCCCCTCATCTTGAATGATCTAGTTCATTGGACTCCTTTGGACTCCCTTGAGCTATAAGATACTTCTTTCCTTGGGACTCCATTGCATTTTTTTTTCAACCTGTGCTATACCTCGTATTGCAAAGAGAGGTCAGTGTGATTGTGTTTATAAATCAGTCTCCGCAGTGAAATGCAAGCTCTGCAAGGCAAGGCAAAGATTCTTGTTTTTATTAATGTTACAATCTTCTAATTCCCAACTGTGTCTGGCACACACTCAGCAGACATTAGAGGATATGTTATTCAAGTTTTTTGTTGCTGTGACTCAAAATGCCCAACAAGAACAACTTAGAGGAGAAAAGGTTTATTTGGGCTCACATTTCTAGAGGTTTATTCCATGGTTGGCCTGCTGCAAAGCAGAAGGATTATGGCACAGGGCATGTGGGGAAGAAAGCTACTCAGCTCATGGCAGCCAGGAAGCAGTGAGAGAGAGAGAGAGAGAGAGAGAGAGAGAGAGAGAGAGAGAAAGGGACCAGGGACAGACAGTTCTCAAGACTATGCCCGAGTTGACCCACCTCCTCTAGCCACACGCCGCCTCTGAACCTTGCTGCATTGGTGACTCGCTTTCAACACGTGAGCTTTTGGAGGAACATTCCAGATCTAAATAATAACAGATGGTAGATATGTATATTGCAGAATGGATTCATTGTGAAGTAGATTGTTTTCTCCTGACATATGGGTTCTTTTTGTAATCTTATATATTTGGTTGCTCTATTTATTTTTGTTGTTGTTTTCTATTTCCTTATTGTTTTTTTAAATCTATATGTCTTAAAGATCTTTTATCAGTAGTTCCCTGGTACTCACAGTATCCACTCTTATTACCTTTTCCCCCAAATAGCACTATGCTCTTCTACCTGTGTGGAGGCCCTCACCACTCTCACTATGCCTGGAATAACACACATCTAGCACATGTGTTACTACCCCCTTCCTGTGGCCTTGTAGACATAACTAATCAATTCTCACTCAGGAGCTCTAGAATCCTCATACATTACTCTAGGGAATCAATGGAACCCGCATGGAGGGTGAAATCTATTTGTCATTTCTATACTGGAAGCTTTCCTATGCAGAGCTTCCAGTTACTCTTTCCAAGGTCAGGACCTGATTGCTTTCAGAGTGAATCCATTTATGTTCCCCTCACCTTCTTTATCTCCCAAGCATAACTCAAAGCTTGAGAGACTGTGTTTTCTATTAGAATTTCGAGAAAGTTTAACAAGCAACTAGACTGAATCCTTTAGGCTTTAGAAACCGAGGAGCATTTCCACAGCATTTGGCTACACATAGAAATCTCTAGAACTATTTCTTTAGTTTGACTTTTTGTATAAATTAATGTTAATGCCCCTGGAGATTTTTCCTACTTTA
This sequence comes from Glis glis, assembly GCA_004027185.1. Taxonomy (NCBI): domain Eukaryota; kingdom Metazoa; phylum Chordata; class Mammalia; order Rodentia; family Gliridae; genus Glis; species Glis glis. The sequence goes on along the minus strand of PVJS01013307.1, from coordinate 15,788 downwards.
ATACTCTTACTCCTATACTAGATCATTTTCAAAATATTTTAGACTCTCAAAGACTGGGTTTTGTGATTTTATTTTTGACAGGTTTGTCTTAGTTACACATAAAATTTTGATGTTACTCTTGCTGGACTAGCAAAGAATATAGAAAATTCTGATGAGAAATTTATGTATAACCATAATAAAGCTGATAAAAGCCCCCTCCACAGAAACAGAAATACAGATGTGCATTCATCTGGCTTTTTTTCTTCATATTACCCTCTATCATTTCTATAATGAAAACATGGATTTTCTTTGCACAGGAAAGATGACCACATGTAAATACACATGATCTATTCTATATACAGTTTAAGATGTATTTGGATCCATGTCAGTCCAGCCATGGATTCAAGTTTAGGGACCTTTCTTTTAGTGATATAGAGGACATTTTTGCCCTAATGTTAAGTGGTTTGGGACTCTAACTTCATACTGTCTTAGAAAGTAATATGCATATGTAAAGATAGTCCAACGTTCTGTATACATCTGTGACCAATAGGAGAGATTATAAACATAGGGAAACCCCAACAAATATTGTTGTCATTTGATGATGCTCAAAGTATTGATTCTGAGTCTTGAAGTTATGACATTCAACTCAAAATTTGACAGATTGTGGGCAGGACAGAGGAAAAGATCATAAAGAAGGAATTCACTGAAAGTTTATCTGTGCTATGACTGATAAACTTCCTCTTCTCCATTGCTTCTCATTAACAGAGCTGATAATAATATTTTACTTCCAGGGAAAAGACAGGAAGGCTCTTTTCTGAATATACTGAGTAAACATTCCAGGTAAATAAATATGTTCAGTGGAATGGGTGTTCAAGTGTTCCCCCCCTGTGTCCCTTGAGGGCATCCCAAGCCTGTGTTTAGTTGCCTGAATGTCACTGAGGAAGGACAGCCAGTGGTTCAGCTCCATCACACCCATGGGGCCACCAGCCAGGCAACCACCACACTCATGGATGGAACCTCGTGGGAAATCATACCTATATATAAACAACGAGGAAAATAATTTAAGTATCTGGAATTTTACTCAGTAGAAATGTATTCAGACAGTGAACTGAGAGAGATAAATTTGCTAGTTTATTAACTCGCAGTTCCTTCATAGTTTTCATAGTGTGACCATCTCACTTGATGGGATAAAATTTGACTATTTAAAGATGTGCTTTTAAAAATCTAACAGTATACTAGATTAAGAAAACATCAAAGAATTATTATCTTATATGGTAGTCAATTTGATTGCTGTCCTAGAGAAAGAATTTTATAATATATTATGAAATACAGGAGAGTCTTCTAAAGACTTTTCAAGAGTTATTTTGACTGTACATAAATTTTGTCTTAAGTATTCATGCTTCTATAACCTAACCCTTATGTAAAATGACTCATAAAATAGCAGATAATATTTTGCTTGCTACAATAAAATAGTAATCTCATTTTTCTTATTTATGTTTATAATCCATTTTTCTGAGATATTATTTGCATACAGCAAAATTACAAATTTTAAGTGTACAATCTGAGTTTTGACAAGCACATATTATCATGGGACTGCTGCCCCAGTCAAGATGGAATACGTTTTCCCCACCACAGAGTCCATTCAGTCCTAGTATGTCCCTTCCCTTTCCAAGGCAACCAGTGTTCTGCCTCTTTAGAAACCTTTTAGAAATGCTCTTGCAAGATATATGTTATAGATATAAAATGTCACCTAGAGAACTCATTTATTAATGTTTGGAGTTGATGTAATTGAGTCTTGAGGGTGGTAATCCCAGCTTTGGATAAATCCTTTGTAATGTTTTTATCTGGGTGATGGCCTGGGCCAATAGAGTGTTGCTGGAAGGGATGGATCTATGGGAGTGTGGCCTTGGCAATTATATATGATTCCTCCTCCCCCTGAGCGTGCTCGCTCTCTCTCTCTCTCTCTCTCTCTCTCTCTATCTTGCTTCCGGCCTCCATGATGTGAGGAGCACAGCCCATGTGCTCTCCCTCTCTCTGCCTCCCACTGCCATGCCCCGAGATCTATGGTTCCTGGTCTCACATGAACTGAGCCCAAAACCGTAAGAAAATAAATCTTCTTTCCTGTAAGTTATGTGGTCAATGTTTTAGATTATAACTGCCAGAATGCTGATTGGAACAATATGTTTTATCATCTCTGGCTTCCTTCGTTCAATATGATATTTTTGAGATTCATCTATCTTATTTTATATATCAATAGCCCATTTTTATGTTTTATCAATATCATTGAATGAATATATAGTTATTTTTATCTCTTTTTGTTGGGCTCTTTCTAGTTTGGTAATATTAAAAATCAGGCTGTTATGAGCATTAGTGAACAAACCTTTGTGTGGATAGACTTGCCATCATGGGATAGGTACATATTTAGTTTCATAAGAAATCCACAAATGGTTCTTCCCTGTGGTTCACTCCCATGAGTAACATAACAAAAGTTCCAATCATTCTATTTGCCTGTCAACACTTGGTATTATTGACTTTGTTAATTTTGTTCATTCTAGTGGATGTGAAATAATATCCCTGCTTATTTTAATTTGCATTTCCATATTACCTAATAATATTAAACACGTTTAATTTTGCTTACCAGCCATTTGTATATCTTTCATGAAAAATATGTTCAAGTCTTTTGTCTAATTTTCTGTTGGGCTACTTCTTTTTATTTTTTATTTATAGGAACTTTTATATTCTGGAGACAAGATCTGTGTCATTAATACATACATTGCAGATATTTTCAAGTCTATTACTTGACTTTTCATTTTCTTTTTTATCATTGCATATTAATTATACAGAATAGTGGGTTTCCTTTGGGGCATATTTGTAGATGAACATTACATAATTTGATCGAGTGTATTCCTCCAACTTCCCTTTTTTATTTTATTAATGATGTCTTCTGAAGATCAGGAGATTTTTTTTAAATCTTGATGCAGGGCAGTTTATTCATGTTTTCATTTTATTATTTTCACATTTTGTATTCAAACTCAGAAATCTTTGTCTGACTCAAAGCCACAAAGATAATTCTTCTTTGTTTTCTTCTAAAAATTTTTTAGCTCTGCCTTTCACAGTTAGGACTGTGGTCTATCTTTAGTTTATTTTTATATTTTGGTCTTTTCTTCTTTCAAATCTAATATATCAGATAACAGATTCATCAAAAGTTTGTATACTTCTAGTCTAAGCAAAAGCTATCCTTCTCTAGTGGACTCATTTCTCTGATGACTCTACCTCCAACCTCAGCAACTGGTCCCAACTATGAGAACATCCTCTATCCCTTGAAAGAGCTTGTCCTTCTGGAGTTAGATTCTTCTAAATGTCTGAATCTATGGTTCTTCAATATCTCTGAAGAAATGTATTTAGTGGGTTTTATCTGACTATTTCTTAGAGGTTTGGCAGGAATGAGGTTATCCATGTCCTCTACATCTTAACCATATTGGGAAGTTCACTCTCCCAATTTGAAATAAAAAAAAAATGGTAATCAAATTGATAAGGAAAACCAAACCAGTAGCATAGAAGAGAAAAAAACAATTGCTATTATTTGAATGACAGTATCTCCTCCAAAATTCGTGTTGAACCCTACTTCCCAATGCAACAGTATCAAGAGGTATGGGTTTAGGATAGTGATGAATTCATTGGGGCTGAGCCCTTGTGAATAGGATTAGCACACTTATAAAAGTGCTCGGGGTTGGTGGAAATACTGTCTTGCTCTGCTTTTCTCCTGTGTGAAGACATGGTGTTTGTTCCTTCTTGCCCTTCTGTCATGTGAAGATACAACAGTCACCCTTCTCAGAGGATTCAGGAGTAAGATTCCCTCACAGAAGCAGAGAGAGCAGCCCTGAATAGACAACAAAGCTTTTGGTGCTCTGATCTTTGATGTCTTGGCTTTCAGAACTGTGAAAAATAAATTCCCATTTATAAACTCCCCAATATATGGGATTTTGCTGTACCAGCACAAAATTCTAAGACAGAAATTAGTACCAGTACTTGGGAGGTTGAGACAGGAGAATCGCAGGTTCACAGAGAGCCTCAGCTACTTAGCAAGAACAAAATAGATAGATAGATAGATAGATAGATAGATGATAGATAGATGATAGATATAGATGACAGATAGATAGATATAGATTAGATAGATAGATAGATAGATAGATGATAGATATATATAGAGTGAGCTTGGGGTGTAGCTCAGAGTTAGAACACCCCTGGATTCAATCCCCAGTAATACTCACTCCTACACACATACGTACAGACCAGGGTACTTGGCTGAAGAGATCTCTAAGCATCATGTTCAGCATGTCTTATGGCTTCTCTTAACTGCTTTTAGCAACATGAGAGAAGAGAGAAGTGAGTAAAAGACAAAATTGATAATCAAGAGGTACATATAAAATAAAGCTTTGGAAAATTTCCAGCCTGGTCATGTGAAGAATAAAAAAGGCATCTTTTGGAGAGAAAAAGCAAGAGTTCTGCCAATGGACTACTATTTGAGAAAGACATTAATCTGGATAGAAGTTAAACAGGTGCTGTTCATCAAGACCATGGAGGAATGACCCTAAGACATCTCTGAAATTCTGAGGCTCACAGGACCACAGTGCCAGGGTCTTGGAACAGAACGGTCTCAGGGAGACCTCTGAGCATTCTTGGGTCCTCATAGCTCATTGCAGTCTCTGCTCCCTACATTGTCAGAAAAGTGCTCCTGGTCACCTAGGCTCTGACTCATGCAGGCCACGATGTAGATCACTTGGCTGTTTCAGAGAGTGTAAGCTGTCTACTTTCAGCAGTGTCCACCTGCTGCTAATTCTTCAGGCTCACAATATAGTGACCTATACTGTGCAGGTATAGTGACCTCCACCTAGATTTCAAAGATGCATCAGAGAGCCTCAAGACCTATGCCTGCATAGAACCTGCACTGTGCAGGGTCACTGCAGAGAATGTCCCCATGAGGACAGTGACGAATGGAGGCATGGTGTCTAGACCATGCTAGAGAGTCCAGACCAGGGCAATGGCATGGAGGCAGGGTCCTTCAGAGTCTCCACTAAGGTCATATCACGTAGAGACGTTGAAACAAGGCTGTCACTGCAACCCCCACAACTGTCCATTCACCGGAGTGCAATCCTAGCCTGGGGGAGCCAAAGGCACCCAGCCTCAATCCCTGAGAACTGCTGAAACTGAATTCCCAGTGCAGCAGGATTTGGGCTTTGGAGGTGATTAAGACATGAAGACTAAACCCTCAGGAAGGGAATCATCAGCCTTATAAAAGAGCTCCAGTTGGAAAGGCACATTTTTTTTTTTGTTCTTCCATCTTCTGCCATGTGAGGACACAGCTTTTGACCCTCTAGAGGGTGCTATAACAAGTGGCCCTCTTGGAAGCAGAGAGAACAGTCCTCATCAGATTCCAAAGCTGTTGGCAGCTTGATTCTGTGCTTCCCTGCCTTCAGAACTGCTAGAAATACTTTTGTATCAATTATAAATCACCCAGTCTATGGTATTTTGTTGTAGCAGTACAAACAGACCAAGGAAACAATCATGAAATAAAAATACCACAAATAAATGATGTATGGCCATTGCCAAAGTAGATCATGTGAGGAACAAAAGAGTATATTTAAAATCCTCTTATCACAGTCTTTTATGATAGTAAAACATCTCTCCATAAAGTGAGAACAGAGTAGTATAAAAAAGGAACAGTTAGAGAATAAGAAGGTATTTTGTATACTAAATATAATTTCTTTAATGGAAGTGTTAAGAAATGAAGTATAATTCTCTGACAACACAGGAAAGAGAAGGAATATTTAGCAGGAATAAAAATACACATAGAGTGGATCAAAGCAGCAGCCTTCCTCCCATTATAAGGACCTCTAAAGATACCAGATAAATTGGTGTGTGTGTGGGGGGGAAGATTATAAAAGAAATTTTTAAATATTATTCAAGCTGCATGGAGACAATAAATTGAATTTTTATATCTAGAGCCACGTAACATAAATGGGAAGTAAACATGCCCCTGATTCATCTTGTTTAGTTTTTAAAATCCTAAGAAAAAAGGATCTTAAAAGCTTCTGTAAGGGGAGAACAGAGCACCTTTTTCACAAAACAATGATCTTCAAACTGCTATTAAACTTTTCATGAGCAATGCTGGAGCAGAGCATTAGAGCAGTTTCTTGCATTTTCTGAAGAAAGTATTTTGAGCCTAGAGGTTGGCTTTAAGCCAAATTCTACGTGAGGACCAGATAAAGACATCTTAAAGCACCAAGGTATCTAGGTTTTCAAAATATGCTCTTTGCATATATTCCTTCAAATTAAGGATGTGATTCAGGAACAGATTCTTAAACCAAGAAAAGGCAAAACGAATAAAGTGCTTCTCTCAAATATTTAAAGTAATGTTGTGCAGTGGGTGTAGAAAGTATTTGGTCCAAATTTTGGAGTTCAAAAACTCCAACATGTTTAAAGAAAAAGTGGCACAAATTACTACCAATGGAGAGTATTGTCAGGGCAACCAGGTGATGGGGTGTGTTGAAAAAATAAAACTCAGGTGTCTTTTCTAAAGAAGAGAAAAGAAAGATGATTAGAAACCACAGAATGAACAAGAAAAAAATATCTAAAAAGATCATGATCCAAACAAAAATATAAAAAATATGCCATGATTTTGATCAATAGATGTTGTGCTTAAAAATCCACTTGAGTTTTGTGGTTTAGAGGTTATGACATTGTATCAAAGAAAAATAAATGTCATCTTAGTATACTACCTGGCTCTCCAGTGAACATTTTATATTGTCATAATAATCTCTCCTTTGCAACTTTAGAATCAACCTATAAAGGGAACATACAACAAATTAACCAAATGTTATAAACCTTGATAATGAAAGCAAGGGCATCATTGGTAGATGAGAGTGGACAGGGTCGCAGGAAGGAGAGGGGAAGGAAAGATAGAGGCAGGAATAACCTGAGCTAAATGGGAAGATGAGGCCTTTTGTTTTTTTCCAGTGAGGTTCATGAAGCAAGACAAAAATTTTAGATATATTACTTACAGTAAGAACTATAACCACAGAAGAATAAGATAGAGTTTTGTCAGGGAGGGCAGATTGTGTGAGTAAACTAGATCCTTACCTTTCACTGAGGGAATTAATATATAATATTCTAAGAAGGGGGATTATGAGAGTAGTTTAAGTCAGAGAAGGAGAGTTGAGCACAGAGCCTGTGGAATGTGCTTGATGATTCTGGAAATCCCAGGTAGGGAAGCAAATTGTTGTGTTTTAATATATGATTTTATTTATTTATTTTTTGCTGTATACATATATTTTTTGGAGAAAATGTGCAAAAGAAGGCATCCTCCCTGACTTCTTGATGGATTCCTAGTTGGCTTTAAAGACTCACTTTTTTAAGGTATATTTTTCAGAAAGCAAAAACATGAGTCTCAAACAAACATATAATAATATATCTCAAATGTTTTATGCAGCTCATTAATTAACGAGAACAATGAGAAGCTGGTGATGCTGGTTGGAGTAATGTTTAAAGAAACTGGTTTATACAACCCATAGAAAAGATAACTCTGAGGTTATAGTTCTATTACTCTATAGAACTGATATTTTCTAATTTACTTTTATTTCAAAATATCTTCATACAACTGATATTTTCTAATTCACATGTATTTCAACATATACCATGGCATTTTGAAATAAATGTGAATTAGAAAATATCAGTTCTATAGAGTAATAGAACTCTAACCTTAAAAGTTTCTTTTGTACAAGTTGTCTTCATGTAAGGACTGACTAGTAAATAGCAATATGAAACATGGAATTCTCCTAGAGAGCTAAATAATTCTTGCACGAACTTATTGAAGCATTCTAAGCCTAACATTGCAAGGATACATCTTTCTTGATTGCCAATTTCGAATAAACTTTGTCTCTAAAAGAACTCAAATATTATCTCAAGAAGGCTTCACTGATCCTTTCCACATCTGGTTTTCTCACCTTGCCTCTGTTTCCATGGTGATCCTCTAATACACAATAACTACATTTTAAAAATCGTTAATTGCTCCTAGCTTGCTTTGCCCCCCACCAGGAAGCAAGCATTCTGTGCACAGGACTGGTACCCAGGAAATTCTCAAGATGTTTGTTGAATTCATGATTTAACTTTCAAATGTTATTGGCTGTCTTTATAAAGCAGAGACTGAGAATTTGAGATGAGAACACAGGAGGAGAAAGATCAGTAAGTGCATAGCTAGAAGGGAAAACCTCAAGTCTCCTGCAAAATCTGTTGATGTGGCAATTTGCAAGTTGTCCAATAAATAGCTGGGAGAAATTCTTCTGTCTTTTAATGCAGCTACATTCAGATGTTAAAGGAAATAGAATTCATGTGGAGGGACTGCTGGGTTAAATGACTTACTGAAACCTCATCTATTTCTTAGATCTTTTGTAAACCTTTCATCTTAATGCCAAACATATTTCTGAATAAAATAAAAAGAAAGGTTTCAGGGAGAATGTACCCTACATTTTTCATACCTGGAGCTCAGAAAACTAGAAAGCGGTGCCCCTTGTACTTTATTAAATTCCATAATCATATACCTTTGTTTTTCTGCTGCTACAGAGCCCCCCCTCCACACAAACTATATGCAAACATAGTTACCTGGTAACTGGGGGGCCTCTGGGTTTACATTGTTTCCAAGAGCACTTGGGGTTTCTATCTAGCCTCAGGAGTTTAACAGTGTCCACTCAAGAGAAAAAATTGAGTGGGAGCTATTTTGCATCTCTATGTCTTTTTATCTATTCAATATGTGGAAGCCTCCCTACCCCACAAGCAAAGGTCTTTATTTGAATGTGCTTGAAATGTACTCCTGTTGATATAAATGACTCATGGTCTTTTAATACTGTACTCTGATAAACATACTGAATCATATTTGGCTTGTCATCAGCACTTGGTAGAGTGTCACGTGCATAGTGTAGAGCTTAATAAATATGCATTGAGTTGACATTGAATCAACATTTCCTATGATAGCCATGGAATGCCATAAGGGCATAGGATTTCGTAAGTGTAGATGCTGTGGTTTCTCCATGGTGATCTTTAGATCATGTTTTCTCTAAGAGTCATAAAAATTCAGGCTGATGAGAGAGGAGGAATTTCAACCCCGTGATTTTGCTCTCTCTTATAATGAACTTCTTTTGCTTTCTGAAAGATAGGTCATCAATTATTCACTATTTTTTCCTGAAAGACTCTTCACAGTCTTTAGATTTCTTTTTTGACATGATGAAGATTTAGAAAGATGTTCAAAAAGGCAAATATATAGTCAAATTTCATGTAACCTAAGAGTTGAAAACTTATGTACCTCAAAGACTCTTATGAGAACTAGGATAGAAAAACTATGATGGCTACAGTAGAATATTCTGTAAGGGAGCCAATGTAATGCACACCCTAATTTTTGTAGGAAGGAGGTTCTGGTTTCTCTTGTGTTATGAAGATTTATTTCAGAGGCAGGAAGACTGAAATTCTCCCTACATGGTTCTGCCCTTGCTGCCTGTTTGTCTACTAAAGGAGATTCTGGTTTTATTTGCTTAGATTTTTCTTCCTGCAATCTCCAGGGAAGGCCCTCCAGTCTTGCCAAATTGGTTCTGTTGGGATTTTGTGATCTATCCACAGAAGGGAAGGGAAAGGAGAACACACGTGACATATGTGAGCCTCATGAGCCAGGGCCAGAGATGTTCCTCTTGAAGTTATTGGCTCATATTGAACTATCGATTTATAAATGACAAGCACATGTGGAGAAATTTAGAAATTACATTCAAAATAGAACTGGCTATTGGACACTTAAAATGCCTATGGCAAGTCCAAATTGAGATATGCTGTAGGTGTAAAATTCATCTAAAGTTTTCAGGATTTAGAATAAAAATTTAAAGCATCTCTAATAATTATAACAGCTTTATTGAGATATAATTCACATATTGTACAATTCATCTATTTCTAATATATTTTAAATATTGATTATGTATTGAAATGATAATATTTCTCATATATTAAGTTAACATGGATTGATTTTTTCACCTTTTCTTTTTACATTTTAATGTGGCTGTTAAAATATTAAATCATGGGAGACATATTTCCATTCGATAGCACTGATTCAGGTAATGGCTTGTGATTTTATGACTTGGGGAAAAATCAGTGGCACTGCTTCTTCTTCTTCTTTTTGGTTTTTGTTGGTGCATTATAATTATATATCCTACTGAGGTTCAGAGTGATAGGATATGCAGACATACAACTCATGGAACATTTCCCTCCGGGTCCCACCCTCCTCCTTCCCCTGCCCTGTACATGTCTTTGAGATTGGCATTGGTAGTTTAACATACAGACATAGCATTATTTTAGTTGTTACCTTCTTTCTGTCTCCAAAAATTCATCAGAATACTCCATTCTTTTCTTCTTTCCCTCCTCTTCCTCTTCCTCCTCCTCTTCTCTCTCTCTCTCTCTCTCTCTCTCTCTCTCTCTCTCTCTTTGTCTTTCTCATCTTTCTCTGTTTCTGAGTTAGAAATTGATCTTGGTGGGTTTTGATTAAATAAAGTAAGAGAAGGAAAATTATATAATATTCATTTTCCAGAGTCATTAAATTTCACTTGGCATGAAACCACTGTCAACATGTGTTTATGCCAGTTAATTTTTCCTGGGTGATCACAGCTAAGTTGCTCTGTGGTCTTGTTGAAATATTTCAAGCAAGGGTCCAGGAGCCCTCCTTAAGAGAACTTTTCTATTCTCTCTCTGAACTAAAATGCCTCAAACATGTCACAAAGTCATATATAAATAACATCTGAAGAGAAATGTCATAGTGAGGTGAATCAAAAATTAATTTTTCTGGCAAAGGCAGGACTTCAGTTCCCTTGACTGACTGTGGATGGGAATCCAGGCTTTGCGGGGTTTTTAATGTGGACCTTGGTTTTATGTAACTCTTTTCAAACTGCATTTACATTTTCTTTTACTGTCTCCATGGAGGAAAGTAATTAGAAATCAAGTCTTCAAGAAAATAAGTAAACATCACTGGCATTCTTTAACGATCTGAACACTCCCGAAATTCTGCTCCTTCGGGGATAGAATTTTTTATTTCCTTATGCTTCACGGGCTCTTTGCACTGAATAGACTGAAGGGAGACTAGTGGGTGACCTTGGCCTTCTCCTGGCTGCTATTTTCATTTGAAATATACCAAAGGGTAGAAAGCATTTAATTATTCCTCCATTAATATTCTCTCCTTGGGTGATTTTACAGTCACTTATTTAGAAACAGTGGCTGTTGGAGCTGGGGAACTCAGGGCAATGATCCTCAATCCCACTGCCCACAGACACCAGTGGAGAGGTGTTTGCCTATCTGGGTGTCCAGGATGCACCCAAGCCCAGTTACATCAAGCTGCGGAATAAGTCCTACACATCTGTGTTTTCAAAGCTCCTCATGGTAATGGCAGTGACACTGAGGACTATTGCTTTTAAGATTGTCTAAGTCTTTATTTTATTGGGGATCCTGGGGATTGAAGCCAGGGGCATTCTACCTTTGAGCTACACCTCCAACCTCTAGTTTATTTTTTTTTTTATTTTGAAACAGGATTTCACTAAATGGCTGGGCCTAGCCGGGAACCTGCAATCCTCCTGTCTCAGCCTCCCAAGTACTGGGATTACAAGTGTATGCCACCACACCTGGCTAGCTCAGTTATTTTGAACACCTGTTTTGACACATGTAATAGCATATGAGACTTCCATAAACCTTGTGTTGTTCTCTAAAGCAAGACTGGGTTGGAACCTATCCACTTGGCAAACTCCTTGGTCTTTGGGGGTACTGCTGTAGAATCAGAGGACCTCTTAAAGCACCAATCAACCACAGATCTAATCAGAGATCCTCAAACCTGTTCAGTATCTTGCCCAAGGACACTGACTCCCCCCCCCCCTTCTTCTCCATCTTCTTCCAATTTCTTTCCCTTACAAAGAGGAATGCAGCTGAGCTCAAACATAAACCCAGCCCAATGTCTTGTCTTTGAATACTGACCTTTCTTCTCCTTACAACTCAAATCCCCTGGAGGCAGCGAGGAAGACAGTTTAGAACTCCTGAAGTACTCAGTATTGACAATGGACCAAATAAATAATGTCTGACAAATATGTATGCTGCTATTTTTCATATATGTGCAGATGTCACTCTGATGGATAGAAAGTGAACTTTCTTCAAAGTGATCACATGCAATGCCAGCTTTGTCATAATGCATTTTATCATTCCATTAAAGTACTATTTTTTTTTTTTTTGCGGTACCAGGGATTGGACGCAGGGGCGTTCTACCTCCGCGCTACACCCCCGGCCCTATTTTTTTTTATGCTTTTATTTTTGAAACCGGGTCTCATGAAGTTGCGGAGGGCCTCACTAGGTAGAGAGAGAGAGAGAGAGAGAGAGAGAGAGAGAAGAGAAGAGAGAGGAGAGAGAGCGGGCGCACGCGCGCGCGTATGCGCGCTAAGGTTGGCCGCGAACCAGGATCCTCCGGTCTTTGCCTCCCAAAGTACTGGGATTACAAGCGTGCGCCACCATGCCCGGCTCATTAAAGTACTATTGATTACCCTTATTGAGAATTTCCTCTGTGCTGGGTGCTATATTCAGTGCTTTATGTATGTGTTTTATTCAAACATTACAAGAGCCCTCAGCAGCAAGAATTATTAATTATCTGCATGTGAGAAACACATAGGCTGAGAGAGTAACTGTGTCATTTTTATATAACTAAGCTGGCTGAGTCAAAAACTTTAATCACTCCACCCTGCTGCCACTCAACAGATGACTGATAATAAAAGTATTATTTTTGACAAAAAAAATCACTTTTTCTATTTAAAAATCATCTTTTTTCAAGAGGGCTGAAAATCACCCCTGTGGCCCTTGCTACCCATCGCCCTGTTCTGTTTTTAGTAGGCTGTGGACATGGCTCAACCCTCCTTTCATGACTTTATTACAAACCCAATGTCTACAGGGACACTGTGGAAATGAGTCAGATTAGCATTTTTAGCATGTGTCCTGGTCTGTTTTCTGTTCCTATAACTGAATGCCATGGACTGGGTAGTTTATAGAGAATGGAGGTTTATTTAGCTCCCAGTTCGGGAGGCTGGGAAGTACGAGCACATGGTGCCAGCATCTGGTGGGGGACTCCTAGCTGCAGCACAGGATGGTGGAGGCATTACATGACAATACAGAGCAACCATGCAAGCGCAGGTCTATTCCTCTTCTTATAGAGCCACTAAAGCCATTATGGGTCCCCACCCTCATGGCCTCATTGAACTCTAATCAACTCCAAAAGCCATCGAGGTATGAATTTTAGTCAGATATCCCACTCATACCATCACGATGGCTACCAAATTTCAACACAGGAATTTTAGGGAGACACTTTCAGACCAAAGCCTGTGTAAGAAAGATCTGTGGCATCACAGAACAGTGAGAACATAGAACATTGACAATTATAGAACGATCTATTTTTCTAAAACCTGCTGCTCTTTCAGACTAGTCTTTTCCCTCCTCCTACCCCCACTTTGGTTAGAAATGTAACTACCAACGTAGCATATATATTTTAACAAGGCTATAAAAGTCCATAGATTATAAGCTGTATTGTTAGAGACACAATGGGGGGGGTTGAAGTCTGGGATCGCCGAGAAAACATATACTCCTTCTACATGCAGCCAAATAATCCAGCTCTAAAAGATTGCAACTGGCCCCATGTTGCTACACCACTAGTGTTTTTCAGGAGAATCTGGAAAATTGGATTTTTATATAAATTTTCTGGTGGTATTTTCAGTGGTATTAAAACAGCATGGAAGGTAAACAAATTATGTTTGCAGTCTAGACATGACTCTTGGGCCTCCAGATCCCAGCCTTTATTATAAGAGGGTAGGAAAGAAACAAACCAAAACCCAATAGTGCAAAGCAGCAAAAACCTAGTGACATCTTAAGATGGACCTAGAACCGAGTGGATCATTTCTTCAGCTCGCAGCGTGGTGGTTTCTCGAATGGTCTGTGTTGGTGTCAACGGGCAGCAAATGGAGCAAAGCCACTCCCCTGCCTCTTCACAGACCAGCTTGTGCTCTCCTGCCAGGGACCAGGGGAGCAGAGGTGGCAGTGGGCTTCCAGCCAAGGCTCAGATCCTCATTAACTCTAACCTGATCGATACTTGGAGATGCAGGAGACGGGCAGCCCCGCTACAGAGGCAGCACAACTCCCAGGCATGAGGAAACAAAGTCGGGGATAATGTTTTTGCTTCATGTGGCAGGAGCGTCTTCCAAGAAGCCATCAGGAAAACAATTGACCTGCCAAAATTCCACCTGATTGGCTAAATCAGCTTTGACCTTTTCCTCTTTCTCCTAACTTTTTCCATTTACGTTTAGCTATTCTGTTTTCACCAAGTAAGAATTACAAGATGCCAACATGGCAGATTGCAAAAGAGGTCTCCAAGCTATTGTAATGTGACCCCTTCGTGTTACAGACATGGGGATGGAAGCCAAGAGAGGAGAAAGAAGTTGCAAAGAGCATTCTGTAAAGCTCCTGATGCATGGTTCACCCGCCAGGGATTCCCAATCTCACTGCAGCACAATTGCATGAAGAACATTAAAACACAGCCATACACAATGCCCGAGACCCACTGAATTAGAATTTCCAGGGCCAAGGACTAAAAAGTGTATATTTTCAGATCACTCAGTCATTCTTCATTCCATGCACTGGTTTTTGGAACCAACATTTACTTGCAACGTCACACTGTGATGGGCGACAGCTGAATTTTGGTGCAGGCATTCACATTTGGTAAAGTTTGGTTTGAGGCAGAATGGTTTACTTTGGCCTTCTGAGATAAATTCCAGGAAGTAGAAATTGTTATCCATAGCATACAAATGGTTTATTGTCACAGACCCCTGATGCTTGGCAAGTTTTAGTTAAAGCATGCTCAGAGACTTACTGCATATGAGGTTCTAAATGCTTATGTGAGTGCAGTTTTCAGGAATTCTAAGGCAAGAAGATTGAGATATATTAAACTTGTTGGAAAGCAGGTTTTTGATAAGATGCTTAACTGAGATTTTAATGTCTTCTCTGGCCAGGAAGAAGTAACTATGGTGATCATAATAATAGTGATCAAAACAGTTAATAATCCAGAGTCTCAATTATGTGCTGGAAATGCATTCAATGCTTTTATGTGCATATGTTATCTTATTTAGTCTTCACAAACAAAATGAAGTATATTATTATCACCATTTTCCATTTGAGGAAACTAAGCCTCGGATTATAAAACTTTTCCAAGGAAATATAGTTGGGGATAAGCACAGACAGGTGTTGAACACCAAAGCTGGCCCCCCAGCCTTTGCTTAGGTCTAATGGGTGAGTGTCTACTCAACATCCTTTAGACAGACCATCAGTCCTGCTTGCTCAGAAAAGTTCCCATCATTAACCTTTCACCTCCACTTTGACATGAAATCTACAAAGATTTAAAGGTCCTGTTGAGTCAAATAAAAAATACTTTTCTGCTTAGCACACATTAGAAATATAAAACTAGGTGTAGGGGTACATACCTGTAATCCTAGTACTTGGAGACAGGAGGATTGCAGGTTCAAGGCCAGAGCATGGTAACTTAGGGAGTCTCTGTTTCAAAATAAAGAATAAAATACAGCTAGAGGTGTAGCTCAGAGATAGAGCACTTCTGGGTTCAATCCCCAGTACCAAACATAAAAAAAAAAGAAAAAAGAAATTCGACATTGTTTTCTGTAGTACAAAAACAAGACACATTCTTCATTCTGGGTGTTTTC
>PVJS01013306.1:7928-42389 GCA_004027185.1 Glis glis | reverse complement strand
AACTCCACCATCGTTTCTCCGAAGAAGCTTTCTGATCTTCACATCTTGGACTGGGACTGAATTAGTGGTTGCTCCAATCCTGAGACTCCAGCTCTTAGACCGTTCGACCAGCCACTGGTTCCTCTGACCCTCCACGTGCAGTCAGAACCTGGGACTACATTGCTGCAAACTGTAAGCCATCTGATAAATCCTTTTTTTTTAAATATACTCATTCTGTGTATTCTGTTAATCTAGAGAACCCTGTCCAATACAGCAACTAAGATTGACACTATGAATATTGGTGCCAACAAATGGAACAATGAAGTTGCTTTTACTGAGTTATTGAAAGAATATGGAAGGAGCAGGCTTGCAAATAACAGCAGTTGTCGAGAATTCTCTTTTGGACATGTAAAATTGGAGGTGTTTTTTAGACATTCAAGTGAAGATATCCACATTTATTCCATTAGATAAGTGAATCTGGAGTTCTGGGGCAATGTTTGAGATGGAGAGACAAAACTTCTGAGTTTATAGATAATATTTTTTATACTTTTATTGGTGCATTATTGTCTCACATCATAATATGTGTTCTTGGTGATAGTGACATATGTCTACACAGCACTTGGCCCGCTTTCTCCTGGTTCCCTCCTTAATCCCCCACTCCCCACACATGATATTGAGATTGGCATTGGTATTCTCATATGTGTACATAATGTCAATGAAAGTGATTCCCTCACTGATCCTTCCTCTCCCTCCCCCCTTCCCCCAGACCACCTCCGTGGCTCCGCTGGTGTTTCTCCATTATCTGAAGTCTCTCTGGTATCCCTAGACCTCTGCATGTAGAGAAAACATATGACCCTTTACTTTTGGTGATTGGCTAATCTCACTTAACATAATGCTCTCCAGGTCCATCCATTTTCCTGAAAAGAACATTATTTTGTTCTTCTTTATTGCTGAGTAGAATTCCATTGTGTGTATAGCCCATAATTTTGTAATCCATTCATCTGTTGATAGACACCTAGGTTGGTTCCATAATTTGGCTATTGTGAATTGTGCTGCTATAAACATGGATATGTATACATTGCTATGATTTTCTGATTTCAGTTTCTTTGGAAAGATACCCAGGAGTGGTAGAGCTGGACCATATGGTGGATCCATTCCCAATTTTCTGAGGAATCTCCATACTGATCTCTATAGCAGTTGCACTAATTTGCAATCCCACCAACAGTGTAGAAGAGTTCCTATTTCCCCACATCCTCGCCAGCATTTATTGTTTGACTTCTTGATGATTGCCATTCTGATTGGGGTTAGATGGAATCTCAGTGTAGTTTTGATTTGCATCTCTCTGGTTGCTAATGATGTTGAATAGTTTTTCATGTATTTATTGGCCATTTGTATCTCTTCTTTTGTGAAGTGTCTATTTAGTTCAGTTGCCCATTTCTTGATTGGGTTATTTGTTATTTTAGTGCTGTTTTTTAAGTACTTTATATATTCTAGGTAATACCTAGGAATAAATCTAAGCAGGGAGGTAAAAGACCTCCACAATGAAAATTATGAAACACTAAAGAAATTGAAGATCTTAGAAGATGGAAAGATCTCCCTTGTTCTTGGATAGGCAAAATTAAAATGATCAAAATGGCCATTCTAGGAAAAAGTGATCTACAGAGTAAATGCAATCCCTATCAAAATACCAATGCCATTCTTCATAGACCTAGAAAAAATTTCATATAGAGAAACAAAAGACCCAGAATAGCCAAGGCAATTCTCAGCAATAAGAACCATGCAGGAGACATCACAATTCCTGACTTTAAATTATGATACAAAGCTATAGTAATAAAAACAGCATGGTATTGGCACAAAAACAGACACATAGACCAATGGAACAGAAGATCAGAAACAAATTCATACACTTATAGCCAACTGATTTTTGACAAAGATGCCAAAAACATATGTTGGAGGAAAGACAACCTTTTCAACAAATGGTGTTGGGAAGCTGGTTATCCATTTGTAGAAAAATTGAATTAAACCCTTACCTCTAACCCTGCACAAGAGTCAATTCTAGATGGATTAAAGACCTGGAAATTATATGAGAGACTTTGAAGTTTCTAGAGGAAGGCATAGATCCACCACTGCAACATATAGGCACAGGTAGAAATTTCCTCAATAAGACCCCCCAAAGCTCAGGAAATTAAAACAAGAATTAATAAATAAGATGGCATTAAACTAAAAAGATTCTGCTCATCAAAGGAAATCATCAAGAGTCTAAAGAAAGAGCCGATAGAATGGGGGGAGATCTTTGCCAGCTATCCCTCTTATAGAGGACTGATATCTAGAATAAATAGATAACATTTAAAACTATGTGAGTAGCTGAAAATCTGGAAGGAATTAATGTTAGTAGCAAAAAAAGAAGAGGTCAAAGGACTGAAATTTAGTATCCTCAAAATCTTTGAAGTAAATAGAAGCAACCAGAAAATGTAACTAAGGTAGAAGAGGCAAAGAGGAGGAAAGATACCCAAACAAGTGTGGCACCTTGGAAAACAAGTGAAAAGTTATTAAAGAAGAGAATGTCCAGTTTTTTAAATGCTGTAGATATAGGTCAGTAAGTTAAGAACTGACAGTTGACTTTGACCTTTAGTAATTTGGAGTCACTCATGATAATGAAAAGAGGAAAAAAAATTAGGTCATTTGCAGGAAAATGGATGGACCTGGAGAACATTATGTTAAATGGGATTAGCTAGTCACAGTGAAGTGTCATATGTTTTCTCTCATATGCAGAAGCTAGGGAGTAATTGGGATAGAAGAAGTACTTTAGATAATGGAAGAGAAACTCCAGTGGAGCTATAGAGGTGGTCTAAGGGAGGGTAGGGTGAGGGGAGATGGAGAATTAATGAAGGAAACACTTCCACTGACATTATGTACATATGTGAGAATACCAATGTCAATCTCAATATTTGTGTGGGGAAGGAGGGCAGTAGGTTAGGAGCTGGGGGAAAGCCCACCAAGTGCTGTGTGCATGTATGCACTATCACTATGAACTGCATTATGATGTGAGACTATAATGTACCAATAAAAGTATGTAAAAAAAACAAGTATTGGGAGGCGAAAACATGATTGGAGTGGATTTAGGAGAAGTAGAAGAATTTGTGTGTGTATGTGTGTGTGTGTGTGTGTGGTACTGGGGATTGAACCCAGGGGCATTCTACCTCTGAGCTACACCCCCAGCTCAATTTTATTTTTTATTTTAAAACAGGGTCTTGTTAAGTTGCTGAGGTTGGTCTTGAACCTGTAATCCTTTTGTCTCAGCCTCCCAAGTACTGGTATTATGTGCCCAGCTTGTTTTAGACCATTTTGTAATGCTGTAACAGAACACCTGAGACTGGGTAATTTATCAAGAACAGAAATATATTCTCTTACATTTTGAAGTCTGGGAAGTTCATGATCAAGTCTCTGGTATCTGAGGACTTTCTTGTGTATCACATGGCAGAAGATGAAAGGGAGGAAAGGGGAGTGAGCTATGTATGCTAACATGGCAAAAGCGTAGAGGAGAGAACACACTCCCCAAACCCTTTTTAAAGCAGCATCAATCCATTCATGAAGCTGTTCTGTTCTTTTTCTTTTTCCTTTTTTTTTTTTTTTTTTGGTGATGATAATGGGGATTGAATCTAAGGGCATTTTATGCCAAGACCCGACACTTTTTAAAAAAAATTTTTTTAAGGTTTAGTTTTCTGTTTTGAAGCAGGGTCTCCCTAGATTACTGAGAGTCTTGCTATGTTGCTGAGGCTGGCCTTGAACCTGAGATCCTCCTGTCTCAGCCTCTCAAGTACTGGGACCACAGGAATGTATTACCACACCCAGCAGCTGTTTTCCTTACAACCTAAATGTTTTCTGTTAGGCCCCACCTCTCAGTACTGTTGCATTAGGGATTAAGTTTCCAGAACATGAATTTTAGAGGAAACAAAAACACTCAAGTGATAGCACTCTTCTTGCAAAATCATTTCCTATAAAGCAAGGGACAGCAAGTTCCCTTCTGTGAAGGAAAGGTAGTAAATCTTTTACTATCTGTGGGCCATACAGTCTTCCTTACAACAGCTCAACAAAGCAAACCTATTTCTGCTACAGAAGCAGAGATAGACAATGCCTAAGCAAATGAACGATGCTTGCTGTATTGCAATAATACTTATTTGCAAAGAGAAGCAGAGAGCCAGATTTGGTTTGTGAGCCATAATTTGCCTACATCTGTGTGAAAAAAATAAAAACTTAAGATGTAACGCTGATATAGAGTTAGCCTCAGAAACCCAATAGACACCTAAGTTTAATGATAATCCATAAAAGTTATCTGAAATGCTTCTTTCGATACTGACAATATTAGTAGTATTTACTATATTTGTATTCAAAATGCAAATATAATTGAGAAATGTGTTTATAAAATTTGTTTCCAGTCATAGTCAATGATAGCTACTTCAGAGTTTACCTAAGAATCTTATCGAGCAAGAAAAGAAGTAGGAAATTATGAACTTTTCAATAGGCATTATGTATTATTATAGCAAAATTATTTTACATATTTAACTGTTTATAATTTATTTTTTGCCCAATTAGGGCTTTTTTGGATGATAGGCATTTGTGGTCATGATAAGATACACTAGAAAGAAAAAAGTAAGGCAGAGAAAAGGACTATAAATAATGAGAAACAATTGATAAGTTTGTGATTTCCCTGTTATCCCAGCAGTTGCTTTGGTAATAAAATCTTTGTGTGTGTCATGTGTGTGCGTGTGTGTGTGTCTTTATGTGTATTTTGAGAGTATATGGGTATACATAGCATTTAGCTTAGGAATTATGAATACATAATCATTCTGGTTTATAAAGTAATTTTAAAAGATTACATAAAGGATAAGAATAATTTTTTGTCAATTTACAGCTTTAAAAATCTTAAAATTTAATAAATCTTCACTAATAAAATCTCTGAAATGGCATGCACCAGGGTAAATTCAAAGATCTTGAATACTACTATTTATATCCATCTTTTGTAAAAGAGTTTTCCATTATAAAATTCCTATGAATTTACATGACTTCCTAATACAATTCAAATCATTGTTGAATTCCTCAGCTATGTATATAGTTTATTCAAATTTTCTGGGCATTCGTCTATAGCAATTATTTTAGGTTTTGAGTAACTTTTTTCTTGGTGTTATCTTGGTCTGTTTTCTGCTGCTATAACAGAACACCTGATGCTGGGTAATTTATAAAGAACAGGGATGTATTGGCTCACTGGAGACTGGGAAGTTCAAAACTGAGGGGCCACTTCTGTCAATGGCTTCCAGGCTACATCATCTCAGGATGGAAGGCAGAAGGACAAGAGAGTGTGTGAGACAGAGAGAGGAAAAGGGGCTGAACCAATATAGCATTACAGAGACTAGGGCTTCCAAAAAGTTGAGAGCCGAGCATGGTGGTACAAGACTACAATCCCAGTACTTGAAAGGCTGAGACAGAAGATCGAAAGTTTGAAGCCAAACTCAGCAACTTAATGAGACCCTGTTTCAAGATAAAAGAAATAAAGTAAAATAGAGCTGGGAGTGTAGCCTGGAGGTAAAAGGCCCCTGTGTCCATCCCCAGTGCCACAAAAAAAAGTTTAAATAACATTAATGATAAATACAGGGATAATATATAAAATCGGCTCCTTTTGTCTTCTAAGTGTGTTTCACTCCTGTGATAATGGCATTAATCGACTCATGAGGGAGTCCTCATGACCTAATCTCCTCTCAGTGGTCCAACCTCTGAATAGTGTCACAATGGCAATTAAATTTCAACATGAGGCCAGGCATGGTGGCGCATGCTTGTAATCCCAGTATTTTGGGAGGCGGAGACCGGAGGATCCGGGTTCACGGCCAGCCTCAGCTCTCTCTCTCTCTCTCTCTCTCTCTCTCTCTCTCCCTGTCTCTCTCTCTCTCTCTACTTAGTGAGACCCTCTGCAACTTCGTGAGACCCGGTTTCAAAATAAAGTATAAAAAATAGGGCTGGGGGTGTAGAGCGGAGGTAGAGCGCCCCTGGGTTCAATCCCCGGTACAGCAAAAAAAAAAAAAAAAAAAAAATTCAACATGAGTTTTGAGTGGGGACATTCGAACCACAGCAGCAATGATAACTGACTTAGGACATTTACCAAGTTGATATTCCTTTATTTTTGTTGAGATCATTTTAAAAGGGCATTACATGATTAGTCGAGTCTAAATAATACACATTAGTTCCTCATGTTTCTAGTGATTTTTAGTTGTACATTTTATTCTCATCACCAAAAAGCCCTGGATAATTCTTTTTGTGCGTTTCAGGCTATAGCTCAGTTTCTAAGAATCCTAGTTCACAGCTGTAACCTGAATGCAGTAAAAATAAATCCTAATGAAAAACTGAACCTTAGTAGTACCACTTTTAAATAAATAAATATATATATGTGTGTGTATGTGTGTGTGTGTGTGTGTGTGTGTGTGTGTGTTTATGTGTATTTTGAGAGTATACAGGTATACATAACATTTATCTTAGGTATTCATAATCATTCAGCTTTATAAAGTAATTTAAAAAGATTTCATAAAAGTGAGAACAATTTATGTCACTTTACAGCTTTAAAAAATGCCTATTAAGAACTTTGTGTAACTTATTTTGGAATTTATCTCTATGTAAGTTCTAATGGTGATCAGATACAATATTCATATTATTTCACACAGAGGACTTAAATAAAATTAATGTAGATTATATGTCCATAATATAACCTTAGAGAGTCACAGTTACTAAAAAGTTTAGGAATCTACCAGGATGGATGCAAATTATTTTATTTTAAAAGTACACGGAGGAGACAAATAGTAGAAGTAACTTATCTCCTTTTTTGTACACAGAGTTGTAGAATTATGATTGAACTTCAAAATCAGCCAAGACAATCTACATAATTTGTGGAACCTAGTGCAGAATGAAATTATGAGCCCCTTTGTAAAAAATTAAGAGTTTCAGGGCTAGAGATATAGTTCAGTGTTAGAGCACTTGCCTAGCATGCATGAGGCCCTGAGTTTTATTCCAGCACCAAAAATAAAAATAAAAATAAATTAAGAATTTCATGGTTGCCATAGTAAAACACCAAATGAAATACAGAATTCTGAGCACACAGCCTGGTGCTAGACAGAGACCATGGACAAAACTCCCCTTTCCTCTGGTCATTTTTTACTATGGAGTAAATCTTCTTCCAGGTTGCTAGGTCTACAAACATTTGCAATGCAAAAATCTTTTGTAATGCTACTTTTCTTTGTAAAGTATAAATTTTCTAGATGTTAAAATTAATTTTAAGCAAATCTGCAGATTCCTTTAAATGTTTTATAGTAAATCTAAGAAAGTAAAGAAAACACATGTTCTACTTATGACTTTTAGCTATTGTACCATAACATAGGAAGTAAACATACATTCACTACAAGTTGTCTGCAATCTAACTTTCCTGAAGATATCTTTCTTAAAGATAGCTGGGTCCTATGGTGGTTTCATTCCTAGTTTTTTGAGGAACCTCCAAATTGATTTCCATAGTGGTTATAGTAATTTATAATTCCACCAACCATGTATAAGAATTCCTTTTCCCCCACATCCTCCTCAGCATTTGTTACTGTTTCTATTCCTGATGAACGCCATTAGAACTGGAGTTAATTGGAATCTCTGTATAGTTTTGATTTGCATTTCTCTGATTTGTACTGATGTTGAAAATTTTTATGTATTTATTGGTCAATTGTATTTCTTCTTTTGAGAAGTATCTATTCATTTCTATTGCCCATTTTTTTGGATTTTTTAGTGTTAAGTTTTTGAGTTCTTTATGTATTCTAGATTATTAGTCCTCTATTAGAGGAGTAGATAATAAATATTTTCTCCCATTCTGTAGGCTTTCTCTTTAGGCTCTTGATTGTTTCCTTTGCCACACAGAATTTCTAAGAAAAATGATTAATTCTATTATAGTAGATTAGTACCTTTCTTTTTTTATATTCATTTATTGGTGCACTGTAATCATACATTTTGATACACATCAGGGTAGCAGCATCATACATGCACACATTGCTCATTTAGCCCTCCCTCAAATCCCACCCTATTCCCTCCCCCTTCCCTCCCTTTAGTGCTCCACATAGTGATTGAGTCTTATAAGTTTGTGGATATACATCACGTGCCATAGTGTGTTTCCCTCCACTCCCCTTCCAATTCCCTCAGTTAGGTCACCTTCTTTGTTCATCTAAAGTTTTCTTCTTCTTTGTCGGGAGTCCCTTCTAAGTCCCATTCTATCTAGCTTCCACATATTAGGGGGGACATCCGACTTTTCACTCTTAGTGACTTACTAATTTCACTTAGCATAATGTTCTCCAGTTCTCTCCATTTCCCTGCAAAGGATGTAATTTTGTTCTTCTTTGTGGCCGCGTAAAATTCCATTGTGTACATATTCCATAGTTTTGTGATTCATTCATCTGTCGATGGACACCTTGGCTGGTTCCAAAGTTTGGCAATTGTAAATTGTGCAGCTATAAACATAGATACACATGCATTAGTCTGGTAGTTTGGTTTCAGTTCTTTTGGGTAGATGCCTAGAAGTGGTATTGCTGGGTCATACAGTAGGTTCATTCCCATTCTTCTGAGGGTCCTCCACACTGTTTTCCACAGCAGTTGCACTAATTTGCAATCCCACCAACAGTGTAGTAGAGTTCCTACTTCTCCACATCCTCGCCAGCATTTGTTGTTGTTTGTGTTTTTAATGATTGCTATTCTAATTGGCGTTAGGTGAAATCTCAGGGTAGTTTTGATTTGCATCTCTCTGATTGCTAATGAAGTTGAACATTTTTTCATACATTTATGGGCCATTTGTATTTCTTCTTCTGTGAAGTGTCTATTTAGTTCACTTGCCCATTTTTTGATTGGATTATTTGGTTTTTTTAGCGGTGATTTTTTAAGTTCTCTGTATATTATAGATATGAGTCCTTTATCTGAGGAGTAGCTGGCAAAAATCTTCTCCCATTCTGTCAGCTCTCTGTTGAGGTTCTCCATTGTTTCCTTTGCTGCACAAAAGCTCTTTAGTTTAATGCAATCCCATGTACTGATCCTCATTTTAGTTTCCTGTGCCTTTGGGGTCTTGTTGAGGAAGTCTTTACCTGTGCCTATGTGTTGAAGTGTTGGACCTAGTCCCTCTTCAAGTAGCTGCAAGATCTCTGGTCTGATTTCTAAGTCTTTGATATATCTTGAATTGACTCTTGTATAAGATGAGAAAGTGGGGTTTATTTCTATTTTTCTGCATATGGTTAGCCAGTTTTGCCAGCACCATTTGTTGAAGAGGCTATCTTTTTTCCAGTGGGTGTTTTTAGCCCCTTCATGAAAAATCAATTGACTGTAGGTGTGTGGGTTTGTTTTGGAGTCTTCTATTCTGCTCCATAGGTCTATGTGTCTGCTTTTGTGCCAATACCATGCTGTTTTTATTACTATGACTTTGCAGTATAGTTGAAGTCAGGTATTGTGATGCCTCCTGCATGGTTCTTGTTGCTGAGAACTAATTTTGCTATTCTGGGTTTTTTGTTGTTCCAAATGAATTTAAGGACAGATTTTTCTATGTCAGTGAAGAATGACTTTGGTAATTTAATGGGTATTGCATTGAATCTGTAGAGCACTTTTGGAAGAATGGCCATTTTGATGATATTTATTCTGCCTACCCAAGAGCATGGGAGATCTTTCTATCTTCTAAGATCCTCTTCAATTTCTTTTTTCAATGTTTTATAGTTTTCCTTGTAGAGGTCTTTTACGTCCTTGGTTAGGTTTATTCCCAAGTATTTTATTGTTTTGGGGGATATCATGAGTGGAAATGTCTTCTGGATTTCTTTTTCAGTGGACTTATGTTCAGCATACAGAAAAGCTTCTGATTTTTTAAGATTGATTTTGTATCCCAACACTTTCCTGAATTTGTTGATCAGTTCTATGAGCCTTTTATTTGAGTTTGTTGGATCTTCTAAGTATAATATCATGTTATCTGCAAATAGAGATAGTTTCAGTTCCTCTTTTCCTATTTGTACTCCTTTTATTTCCTTCTCTTGCCTTTTTGCTCTGGCTACAGTCTTGAGTGTTATATTGAAAAGGAGTGGTGACAGCGGACATCCTTGTCTTGTTCCTGTTTTTAAAGGGAACTCTCGAAGTTTTTTCCCATTCAACATGATGTTGGCTGTGGGCCTATTGTATATTGCCTTTATGATGTTGAGGTATGTTCCTTCTATTCCAATTCTCTGCAGAGTTCTTATCATCAATGGGTGTTGGATTTTGTCAAATGCTTTTTCAGCATCTATTGAAATGATCATGTGGTTTTTGTCTTTAATTCTGTTTATGTGGTGGATTACATGGATTGTTTTTCTTATGTTGAACCAGCCTTGCATTCCTGGGATGAACCCGACTTGGTCATGATGTATGATTTTCGTGATGTGGTTTTGAATGCGTGTTGCTAGTATTTTGTTTAGAAGTTTTGCGTCTAAGTTCATCAATGATATAGGTCTGTAGTTTTCTTTTCTTGAGGTGTCTTTGTTTGGTTTTGGTATTAGTGTTGTGTTGGCTTCATATAATGTGTTTGGGAGAGTCCCGTTTCTTTCTATTTCACAGAATAGATTGAGGAGTATTGGGATTAGTTCTTTCATAAAGGTTTTATAAAATTCACTTGGGACACCATCTGGACCTAGGCTTTTCTTTGATGGTAGACTCTTTATTGCTGCTTCAATCTCATTAATTGCTATTGGTCGATTTCAATTTTCTATGTCTTCTTGATTCAACTTAGGAAGGTTGTATGTGTCTAGGAATTTGTCAATTTCTTCTAGGTTTTTCATTTTGTTGGAGTATAGTTTTTCAAAGTAGTTTCTAATTATCCTCTGGATTTCCATGCTGTTGGTGGTAATATCACCTTTTTCATCTCTCATTTTAGTAATTTGGGTTGATTCTTTCTTTTGGTTAGGTTGACTAGTGGTTTATCTATCTTGTTTATATTTTCAAGGAACCAGCTTTTGGATTTGTTGATTTTTGTGTCATTTTTTATTCTCTATTTCATTGATTTCTGCTCTGATTTTAATAATTTCCTGTCTTCTACTAGCTTTGGGGTTAGACTGCTCCTGTTTTTCAAGGTCTTTGAGGTGTGTCATTAGGTTATTTATTTGGTGATTTTCTGTTCTTATGTAGGCACTCAGTGCTATGAATTTTCCTCTTAATACTGCCTTCAGGGTGTCCCAGAGATTTTGATATGTTGTATCTCTGTTTTCATTTGTTTCTAGGAATTTCTTGATTTCTCCCCTTATTTCTTCTTTTACCCATTCCTCATTCAGCAGTGTGGTATTAGTACCTTTCTTCTATAATTTTATTAACTTAGCTTTTGAAGCTGTTATTGGGTAACATATTTAGAACTGCTATACTTTAGAGTGAATTGAATATCTTTCAACCATTTTTACTTTTACCAAATATTTGTGCTCATGCCAATTGGGACTGAGGATGCCATTTTTTTTCTGATATGTTTTCAGATTTTAAAATTGTGAGCTCCTTTTAATTGAGATTTTCCTGTGAGAATTCTTTGAGGCTGTTTATGAAGTGTAAACTTATAAAATGGATTTATATTTGCTTTTGCCAGGTATCCATATGCACTTCCAAAACAGAATGACATTCATCTAAATTTTCTGTTTAGTGCTTTTGTAAGTTACTGATGAAGTAGGCTTATCCTTAGGAAATAGAAAAATTTTCATTTTTGTCCTACATGCCCACTATTAATCTTATTCTCCCACAAAGTCCCTCTTCTTCTCTCCTTCCTTCCTTCCTTCTTTCCTTCCTTCCTTCTTTCCTTCCTTCCTTCCTTCCTTCCTTCCTTCCTTCCATCCATCCATCTATCCTTCCTTTCTCCTTTTCATAGTAGTGGAAGATATGTCTAACCTTTCTTATACTTGGGCTGTAGTTTTTGTTTATATAGATGGATGGGCAGATACCTTCATGAATCCACATCCTGCAGTTCTTGCTTAGGGGAGCTCTTCCTTCTTTATGGCTTACTCTTTCATCAGCTGATCCACACATAAAAATGAAGATTCCTTCTATTGTTTTTTGTGGTGTTTTTTCTCCCCAATATTTTGGTATATACTACTGGGAGAAGATTTCCCTGAACATTCTGAGAAGGATCAAATCTCATATGATCTTCTCATTTCTATATTTATGTATTCATCTTCAACTAAAGGCTCAAATTAATTTTTAGAGAGTTTATAAGCTTTTAAATTATTTACTTTCCAAGTTTTCTTGGATATACAACATTGAAAAGTATTCTTTTATTTTATTTTTAGATATCTGCCTACAGCAAATGCATTTAAAAAAAATCCATGTTCTCAAATGCTATCCTCAGGCCAGACCAAACCATTAGAAAGTTATAGGCTAGAAACACATTACAATATTCCCCTGAAAAATAACAATATCACTTATATGCTTGGCTTTATAGTGGGAAATTGCAAAGTTCTGCACGTTTAACCATTATATTTGATATAGTAATATCGCTAAGGACATTCATGACTCTCACTTATTTAATAGAAAACCTCCCATTGATTTAACTTTAAAATTTACCACTAAGAAAATCCCTGCATCTTCTGGTGAATTTTTCAATTTCTAACAGTGAGAATTGTAAAACAATTTTTCATGCTAAGAAGCTCAAACTCATTTGAAATTCAGTTGTTCTTAATATATAGATTCTTATAATATGCTTCCTTTTTAAATAATTTCCTAAGGTTTATTTTTTTCTGGACTAATTTTCCTGATTTCAATGCTTTTGTTTTCAATCATAATTAAATTCTATCTATTTTCATTTTAATTTTTTTCTAATCATTTGCAGATTGAGACGTACCATAAAATAAAGCAAAATATGTGTGCCATGAGAAGTTGATATTATTACAGGCCAAGACAACAAATGGAATAGTTTAATAGGAAAGTGCTTTAAAGAGATCTCTTTCTAAATATAAGGCATTTTATTTATGTCAAAAATATGTGTTATATTGTTTTTTAGCACTTAATATCTCTCGGGGTCCAGCCCGAGAGTGGCACGAACTGGGCAGGGAGGCAAGTGTCGACGGCCCGAATAAACAGCACCACTGGCCAGGAGACAAGTCAAGCAAGATCTCGTTTATTAGAAAGACAATCGCACTTTTAAAGTAAAGGCCATAAAGGAAATTCCAGAGCGATAGGGTGGGGCCCAATGGCAAGGGAGGGTCGGGTCATTACGCCCCCCTGTAACCTATCATAGGCGGAGGCACCTGTTGTCCGTGAGCACAGAAGGAGGTAACTGCCTATCATAGCCCTCCTGAGGTTAGGTGGGGCTATCTGCGGGACCTCCCTCTGAGGGGTCAGCCAGCGCCATCTTTGCCATTGATATGCTGAGTCACTGCCATGTGGAAGAGGCCCAGTACTCTAGAGCAGGCTTCTGGTAGTCCACCAGGCCCTTTCATGGCAATGGGTGGAGAGCCCAACAAATATCAGTTTGTTATATAAGAATAAACCATATTATTAAATCATTGGCTCAAGCTAATTTGGAGCTTTTAATAGTACTTTAGCTGTACTACAGTGTTTTTACTTTTTCAGCTTTCATAAACTTTAAAAATATTTCTTCATTAAGTCTCAGGAAATGGTAAGTGAAATTTCCATCCTCTTACTTATATGTAGAAATAGGCCTTCACAGTAAATGAGTTACACCAATTAGAAGAATATCACTCCCTGAATAGACACCCAAAATTAAATAAAAATTTAATGACTATGACAAATTAATATAAATAACACTACTTATATTTAATAGTGGGCTGAATATTTCTGAATATACTGTAGTATTCTCTTGTTGCTGTTTCTGGGATGGGTATTACTATTTCCAAGTATTGGATTTTTATGTCTCTTCATTTATTTCCTGGTCACGTTCTTGACCAGAAATGGCCATCATAGTCCATCCTAATTATAAAACTTAAAAAGTCTTATACTAGCAGATTAGTTTAATTCTGATTTGCATTTAGACATTACATGTACTTTTAGGGTATGAGTCAATGGTCATATTTAACCCAGTCCTTTGATATCTCAAGTTGTCCTAAGTTATTTATTTTCTTCCTCCTGATTTCATACTTATTTCTTTTCTAATTTTGTCTTTGAACTCTCCTCAATTTATAATAATAGTGATACCTGTGCAATACTGGAGAATTTTCCCTTAAACAATGGATCCAGCAGGGCGTGGTGGTGCACGCTTGTAATCCCAGTACTTTGGGAGGCAGAGGCAGAGACCGGAGGATCTGCGTTTGCGGCCAGCCTCAGCTCTCTCTCTCTCTCTCTCTCTCTCTCTCTCTCTGTCTCTCTCTCTCTCTCTCTCTCTCTCTCTCTACCTAGTGAGGCCCTCCGCAACTTCGTGAGACCCGGTTTCAAAATAAAGTATAAAAATTAGGGCCGGGGGTGTAGCGTGGAGTAGAACACCCCTGGGTTCAATCCCCGGTACCACAAAAAACAAAACAACAAAAACAAACAAACAAACAAACAAAAACAATGGACCCAGGAAACTGTAAGTCAACTTGCAATGTTGAAGGTTTTGGAATTTAAATTGGTATCTGACTTTGATATACTTGGACATTTATTTAATTTCCTCCAGATTTCTTATACAAATTATTAGGCATCTTATCTGAACAACTTTTGCAATGAAACCTGGTACTATTAGAGATTTCATTAGTTCTAATCATAGCTAATTTATTTAAATTCCCAAGAAACTTTCCTAATAGGCTTGAAACTATTATATTGTGCTTAGTTAATTACTTTTTAGTAAAAAACGAGCAATGAGGGGCTCACATAGTAGTTTAGCAAATGAATACATTTGTCACACAGATGTTCCAGTCTTGAGGATAAAGTGTTTTGTGTCTTGTCAGTTCTGGTCAATCTCCTAATTGGCTTATTTTTAAAGAGCCAGGCTACAATTTGGGGCTGCCATTCTTAAAAATGCTTATGGCTACATAACAGAGAACCCAATTACTTTTTTCACATTAAAAATACAAAAAATAAGGTCATGTTTAAATATAGTTACTAGAGTTTGCAGGAAGAGATGTCTAGTCTGAGTTTAGTAATTAAATAATCAGATAAACAGAACTCTTCTTAGGGGGGCTACATTATCAAGTGTTTCTTGTGCCAAGCCTCGAAGGCCCCAAGCTCTGTGGGTGGTGGGTGAATTGAGGCTAGGTTCCAGGGGTGCTTTGCTTGTTAAGCCATGTGCTAATGAAATCTCTTCCATCCCAGAGATGTCATTTATCTCCCCAAAAGGGGCATTTTTCCCAGCATTTTCACCCGAATGAGGCATTTTCCAATGCTGTACAGAGGCTCCCCACAGCAGTCCTAAATAGCCATGCATGTTGGGGACTTGGACCTTTAAGAACAGCTTTGAAATGACTAAATGATTCTACCAATCCCAGTATAAAAATGGATGCTGACATTTAAGTGAAGGAATATAAATATGTGACAAGACAAACTCAAGTACATTACAGTCCTAAGGAGTTTGTTTGAGATTTGGGAGCAGGGCAGCACTAGACAGCAAGTGGTTCAGGATACCACTGAAGGGGCTCAAGGGGAAGGCATTGATAAGGTGTTCACAGAAGACAGTGAAAATGTGCAATTAAAGTGGAAAAATAGCCAGGCATCACCTGTAATCCCAGTACTTGGGAGGCTGAGACAGGAGGATCCCAGGTTTGGGGACAGCCTCAACAACTTCACGAAATCCTTAGCAACTCAACAAGATCCTGTGTCAAAACAAAAAATAAAAGGGCTGGTGTATAGCTCTGAGGTGGAATGGCCCTGGGTTTCACTCCCAGTATCCCTTCCCCCCAAAAAGTGGCACAGTAGCCTTCGAGTCCCTAGTTAGGGGTAACTGGCAGTTTCTCATCAAGTTTCCTTGGATAGGACCGTTTACAGGGAGGTGGGTTCTGTTTGCTTACACAGGACCACGGATGCTGTAGCCATCCCAGCCTAGTGGACTCCTGATACATTTTTTGCATTTTAAATTGACACATAATAATTGTACATACTTATGTGGTACAAAGTATTTTTATACATGTGTTTATTATGTACTGATCAAATCAGTATAGTTAGCATAAATGCCACTTCAAACTTTTATCATGTATTCATGGTAAGAATGTTTAAAATCCTCTCTTCTATTTATTTAAAATATAACATACAGTATTAACTGTAGTCACCCTAATGGGCAATAGAATTTATTCCTCCTTATCTAACTAATATTGTACCCATTGACTGATCTCTCATTTTCTCTTCTCTCTCCCCACCCAGGTCTCTGGTAACCACTACTCTATTCTCTCCTTTTAACATCAACTTTTTTATATTCTACATATATGTGAGATCATGGAGTATTTATCTTTCTGTGCCTGGCTTATTTCACTTAACCTAATATTCTCTAGATTTACCCATGTTGCTGTAAATGACAGGGTTTCATCTTTTTTTTAATAGCTGAATAGTATTCCACTGTGAATATATAACACATTTTCCTTATCTTTATATTGACCAATTGATGCATAGGTTAGTTTTATTTCTTGCCTATTGTGAATAGTGCCACATAAACATAGACATGCAGGTATCTCTTTGGTATTCTGATTTTTTTCCATTGGATATATAACCAGTAGTGGGATAGCTGGATCATATGGTAGTTCTACTTTTAATTTTTTAAGGAGCCTCCATACTGTTTTCCATAATGTCTATCCTAATTCATGATCCCACTGACAATGTATAAGACTTCTCTTTTGTTCACATCCTTGCCGACAGTCCCTTTTTTCTTTTCTTTGTTTGTGTGTGGTACTGGGGATTGAACCCTGGGGCATTCTACCTCTGAGCTATACCTCCAGTCCTATTTTATTTTTTAATTTGAAACAATCTCCCTAAATTGCTGAGGCTGGCTTTGAACCTGAGATCCTCCTGTCTCAGCCTCCCAAGGACTGGGATCACCAGCATGTGTCATCATGCCCAGCTTTTTGATTACAGCCATTCTGTATCTGTTACCATTCTTGCAGCCATAATCTAAAGATCTGACCACATCACTTAGAGGAAAGATGATTTATTTTCTCACAGTTTTCGGCTCAGTCCATGTGAAGCTGGGGATGGTGGATCTCAGGGCATGAAGGCAGGAGGCCGGGGGAGAGCACAGGGGCTGTGTCCCTCACATCACAAAGGCCAGAAGCAAGAGAGAGCAGGGGGAGGAGGAACTCTTCATATGATCCCCAAGGCCACACCCCAGGGACCCACCTCCAGCCACACCCTTCCCCTACTGGCCTACCAGATACCACCCAAGTAAATCCATTACAAGGAATGAATCCACTTCTGGGATTACAACTCTCATGACTCAATTACAGTAGCTCCAAACACCAATTTATAAGCTCTTCAAGGGGCCATTCTATATCTAACCGTAACACATTCTAACTGGAGTGAGGTAATATTTCCTTGTGGTTTTGATTTGCAGTTCCCTGATAATTAGTGAAATTGAGCTGTTTTCAAACATCGGTTGGCTTCTTAGCATAGTAATATATTAAATAAATGTCTAGTTTCCTGTCTATATCCCATCATAATACACCAAATTGAGTATACTTGTATGACTATGTACAGTTTATTGATTTAGTAAATGAAGTCAACATATGACAAAGGCTCACTAACATTATTGCTGCATGGTAGATATAACCTATTATATGTATTCCCATTCTTTTCCACTAGCATTGTTTCCATGGGGTATATGTCAAGGTTTAATTTTAATAACAATATAAGGTTAAATGTTGGAATTAATGAATAAAAAGAAATTTAAGGAAGACTAATTTCCATAATCATGTAACATTCATATATAATTTATATTAATACTTATTCATTAAGTCCACAATTAACTGTTGAGTATGCCCTCTGTTTCTGGTGCTATGCCAGGCATGCTCAACAAGTAATTATGAACAATGAGTAAGTATAAGCTTTTCCATCTTAACTAATTTCAACATTTAACCTTTTATTGTCATTAGAAAAGTAATTTTTATATATTTTCTCAAGATATTGTATGCAAATATCTAGTTCTTTCTCTAATAGAGGCTTTCTTCTAAAAGTATTGTGACTGTCCTTAGTTTATTGACCTATTATAAATGTATATTAGGCCTTCATTTTGAGCACATTTCAAAAATCTTCTCAGAATTAATGAAAATTCACAATAGCTATTTTTTTTTTTTTTTGCGGTACTGGGGACTGAACGTAGGGGCGTTCTACCTCCACGCTACACCCCCGGCCCTATTTTTTTTTTTTATACTTTATTTTGAAACCAGGTCTCACGAAGTTGTGGAGGGCCTCACTAAGTAGAAAGAGAGAGAGAAACAGGGAGAGAGAGAGAGAGAGAGAGCTGAGGCTGGCCGCGAACCCGGATCCTCCGGTCTCTGCCTCCCAAAGTACTGGGATTACAAGCGTGCACCACCACGCCTGGCTTTCACAATAGCTATTTTAAAAATTAAAATTAAAAAGTTGAGGGATTTAAATACTATTTTACCACTGGTGCAAGCACTACTTCATATTTAAAAGTGGGTAAGAATTATTTGCAATTAGTATTCTTGTCTTAGTGGAAATAGATTATTTGTATTTTGAAACATTTAAAATATTTAACTTTTAATAAGTGTTTATATGCTTTTTGACAGAATGTCTCAGATGTTTTATTTAAATTTTCATATTTAAATTTTTCTACAAATAATACATAAAGAAGAGCATATGATTTAAATGCTAACCGAAAATATTTTTACCAACTCAACTCAACTCATACCAGCTGGGTATGGTGGCACATGTCTGTAATCCCAGTATTTGGGAGGCGGAGACAGGAAAATTACAAGTTTGAGACCAGCCTTAGCAATTTAGTGAGACTCTCAGCAGCCTAGTAAGACCCTGTTTCAAAACAAAAAGTAAAAAGGACTGTGGAGTGTAGCTTAGAGGTAAAATACCCCTGGTTTCAATTCCCAGTACTAAAAAAAAAAATAGACTGTAATGTCTAATTCTTGATCATGGACCAAAATTGATTACATCAGAACCACCTAGAGAATTTTCTTAAAATATGAATTCTAAGGTTTAGTCTAAAGATAGGGCCCATTAAGTTATTTTTAAGTTATCTCAGGTTTAGGAAAAACTCACTGACTTGTGACAAATGGGAGCAAACAGCATTATAAAGTGAATACTGAGCCAGGTATGAAGGCGCACACCTGTAATGCCAGTATGTGGGAGGCTGAAATAGGACAGTCATCAGGTTTGAGACCATATTCAGCAACTTAGTGAGACCCTCAGCAACCTAGGGAGACCCTGTTTCAAAATAAATAATAAAAAGGACTGGGAGTGTAGTTCAGAGGTAGACTGTCCTTGGGTTCAAGTCTCAGTACAAATTAAATAGATAAATAAAGTGAATACTGAAATTAGAACTAGTCTGAATCTCTGTTATTTGGCTCTACAGTTTTATAGAAGCTAGATCAGTTCAAGTTTGTATACAGATAAACTCTGTTGCTAATTGAAGAAATCACTATGCTGTTGAATAAGATGATTTAAATCATGTCAAAATATTTATATTACATGGCAAGAACTCACACAGAGAAAAAGATGAAAGGATAGAATTCAACTCGTGTGTGTGTGTGTGTGTGTGTGTGTGTGTGTGTGTGTACTAGGGATTGATACTTGGAATTGAACCCAGGGGTTCTACCATTGAGCTACACACCCAGCACTTTTTATTTTTTATTTTGAAACAGGGTCCTGCTAAGTTACAGAAAACGGGCATTGAACCTGAAATCCTCCTGTCTCAGCCTCTCAATCACTGGGATTATAGGCCCAGGCCACCACATCCAGCTAGAATTCAACTTTATATTCTTCTATATAGTTAATCAAAATTTGCTTTAAATATATAGCCTTTGAATCTACTGACTTAGAGTGTTTAGCCACAATTAAGAACTTATAAATTAGGCCAACCTCCATAAAATTCTGGGTATCAAATTTCTTTTCTTAGAACCTAACAGGTTATTTTTTTAAGTAACTTCAAAGCCCCAAGTAGGAAGAATTTGAAAATTTTACATGTAAGAAGATATTCTAGGATTATAAAGCTGACTATATATATAAAAAACATCACTCCAAATTTATCATTTTTGAAGTCATATCCTATAGGATATTGTTCCAACTAAAAAAATAAACTCTATTATTATAGAAAGCTAACATGTTATTAAGAAGTAAGACATAAATATATGGATTTAAGCTGTTGTGTGATGTGTCTATTTTTTCTGTTTTTAATAAATGAGTCTGTTAAGACTCATTGATAAAATGCCAAATCTTCTATTTAATTCCTGAGTGCCCTTTCCAAGTTGGTCAAAATCAGGCTCAGTGATGTAAAAAATATTATATAACCTATACACAAAATAATCAACAGTAAGTTGCAAATATCTGTTATATAAATATTTGCTGTGGCTTAAAACCTAGTGCACAAATATCCAAATGATTCAAAGCAGAAAGAACAAATGGGAGTGACTGCTTACTTTTAATATTTTAAAATACTTACCTAGGGTGGGTTTAAATGGTTAAATTTTTATATACATAAAATAATTATATTTATAAAACCAATAAGCATATAATGCTTCAGGGTATTCCTTTTGTATAAATAAATATTTTAGAAAAAATCATAATAGCGTAACTATTTTAAAGGTATTATATATGTTTTATTTTGCTAAAATAGTCTGCTTTGTAGTTTATAGCATGATTCTATTTTGTAACTTAAAATTTATTATACATAAAATTAATTAAAATATGATTGAATTGAATTGTAAAATTAATTTCACTTTGATAATGTGCAAAAATAATTTTAAAGTATTGCAAAACATTGTAGGTATTTGGACTCCTTGGATTTTATAATATAACAAGTATTATACTGGTCCATTTTCTTCCAGTTGTTTTTCTGACCTCCTTGCCATCCTGCATCGTTGGTACCTCAACACCATGACCGATGGACATTCTATTTTCCATTCACATTATTTTAATGACTGTGTACTATTGTTAATCTGTTTTAAATTGGAGTTAACAAAACTGAAGTTAAGTACAATTTCACCAAAAATGAATTGTGATTCATTTTGCCTCAGGTAGACTGTCAGTAGGAAAGAGACGTTGTACTTGTGTTTCTATGTTCAAGGCTAGTTGGAGGCTGGTGGGTCCTTCAGCATCCATTCTCACAATTGTTCACTTTAAATTGCTTCCACGTAAGTGCTGTGCTAATGGCTAGAGTTTTAGAAATGTTACTACAATGTGAAATAAGAAAATCTTGACAGAAGCAATCTTTTTTTGTACTTATTGCCAGGACATAAAATGATAAAGAAAGGCATTTGTGAATTAGTTCATTTTCAGTCCTTTTAAGACCAGGCTTGACATTCTCCTGTCTGTTAAACTGATTGACTATTGAGCAGTAATTAGAGCTGAAGTAGAAAATTTGGAGATGGTTTTTCTGTCCTTTCTCCTTGTTCTGGGAAATGTTAATTTTGTTTACAAGTGCTATAGCTATTTCTAAAACATTTTTCATTATCAACCTTGCCTATCAATTCTTTTAGTCACCGAGTACATACATGGACAAATCAAAAGCCTATTATTTTTTAAAAAATCTTACCAAATGACAAAAAATTGTAGTTAATCTTGAAAAGTTTTTCCTAGATGATAAGGATTTCTCGCTATAGTTTGCATTTATAATTAAACCAATGATATGTAGTACTTGGAAAAGGATTTAAATCAAAGTTAGTGTCAACTGGTTCTAACATAAGCATTTGACTTTTAAATGCTAGAAAAAAGTATAATACTGTCATGTTAGCAATGCTGGCTTAATTTTTTTTGTGTGTGGGGGTACCGGGTAATGAACCCAGAGGAATTCTACTTCTGAGGTACACCCCCAATCCTATTTTATTTTTTAATTTTGAAACAGAGTCTCACTAAGTTGCGGAGGGCCTCATTAAGTTGCTGAGGCTGGCCTCAAAGCTGTGATTCTCCTGTCTCAGCCTCCCAAGTACTGGGATTATAAGTGTGCACCATCACGCCTGGCTCAAAATATTTAAAATAACAGTAATTTGTAGTACAATAGTAATAGTATTATAAAAAATCATTTCTCAGTAATCAGTAGATTTGCTGCTACCATTGCTAGCTATAACCTAGTTTCTAATATAATAGTTCTACAAGTAGGTTCAGGCTCTGAGATGTAATTTGATAGCATTTCAAATTCTAACTTGAAATTGCTGGACTTGATAAACTCTAAGATCCTATTCAACTTGGTTATCATGAATAATGAATGCACAATTATTGGGATACTTGCTAATGATTTATAGATATATCTACAGCCATGAAGACAGAGTAAAGTCTCCAAATATAATTTATTTCCTATAGAACTTAATAATATTCATAAGCAAAATTAAATATCACTTTGGGTAAATGTTAACTTTTATAAATATCTCAGAGGTTTAAAATATAATACACTTTTCAAAAAGAATGCTAATAGTGAGTTAGAGTTTTGACTATTCTAAAAAGAGTGAACTCTAAAAAGTTCACTCTAAAAAGAGTGAACTGGCTGGGCGTGGTGGCGCACGCTTGTAATCCCATTACTTTGGGAGGCAGAGACTGGAGGATCCGGATTTGCGGCCAGCCTCAGCTCTCTCTCTTTCTCTCTCTGTCTGTCTGTCTCTCTCTCTTTCTGTCTCTCTCCGTCTCTCTCTCTCTCTCTCTACTTAGTGAGGCCCTCCACAACTTCGTGAGACCCGGTTTCAAAATAAAGTATAAAAAATAGGGCCGGGGGTGTAGCACGGAGGTAGAATGCCCCTGGGTTCAATCCCCGGTACCACACACAAAAAAAATGATAATGTTGTATAGACTAATAGTTCAGTGGTAGAGGGCTTACTTAGCATGTATGAGGCCCTGATTTTGATTCCTAGTACCATGATGATGATGGTGATGATGATGATGATGATGACGATAAATAAAATATCAGTGTGATATGGATCAGTAGAATTATTTTTAATCCAAAAAGTAATTTAAGACAAATGATGACATTCCTCATTCATATGTAAGTCTTCAGTAAAGACTAGAAAGGCATTAGACTATAAAAAATATAGATTCTGGAGGAAAGGGCTTCTAATAGGAGGTTGTGGTGTCTGGAAAAGGTAAATGAATTTATATTATTTTATCCCTAGACTAAATTTCCCTCCTCTTATGGCTCTAAGTTATTCATTTAATAAATAATTGCATGATGTTATGAGTTATAAATGAATACCTGTCCTTAAAGAACTTACATTCTGGTGGATAAAAAAAGACTTCTATAATAACAGTAATTCATTGTTGAGAAAGCCATGATGGAGTACAATTTGGTCAAAGCTCTGTGGACTAAGAAGGAGTAAAACATTGGACTCATGTCAGGTTAACCATCTAGGAATATTATTTTCCAAAGTTGCTTTTACTATATCCATGTCAGAACTTCTATGTCCCCAAATTCCATAAAATCACTGCAAGTAATATGAAGCCACCAATGGGGCTTGAATGCAATGTAAGCAACTACGGCTGTATAAACAGTACTCATTTGAAAAACAGTAACACTCGTTTTTTAGAAAAATAGAAACATTTTCCTCTATGAAATTATTTTAGAACTATAGGAAATTTAATTAAGAAAGTAATTTTAGATAATGTTTGGAAAACACTAGTACTCTGTTTTAAATACATGACACATTTTGCTTTTTATCACTTCTCATACTCAAGACACATTTTATGGAAGAGGAGGCTGAAGCTAAGAGAGATTAAGTAATTTAATTATAGTCACCTAGATAATCAACATATCCCAGGCAGAATCAGAATTCATGTCCATCCAACTTCAAAGTGCATGTTCCTCATGATGCTGTTAGCATATATACCAAAAGAAAACCTTTATGCCCATAATAATGAATCTTAGAAACCATGTATTCCATACTTCTCACTAAAGCTACGTATCAACTAGCAATAATATTCCATCCAACCATTCAAATTTGTTTGTGCTCTTATGAGTAAAATAAGATCTAAAAATGTTTCTGAATTTTATCCTTTCAAAGCTAAGTTAGGTACTGCAGGTTTCCATTTGCAAAGTTTTAAACTTTGGAAGTAGAAAAAATATTAGTGTTTTAAATTTAAAACTCAGATGCTCCTCAAATTATGACGGGGTTAGGTCCTGATACATCCATTGTAAGTTGAAAATATTCTAAGTCAAAATGCATCTAATATACCTAACCAACTAAACATGAAACCTTAGCTCAGCCAACTTTAAATGTGCTCAGAGCAACTGCAGTTATCCTACAAGTAGGTAAATCTCTAACACAAAGCCTATTTTATAGCCAAGTGTTGAACATCTCATGTAAATACACAGGTGGGTATTTTGTAGGCATAACTGGATGCAAAAACACAAAATATGATATCCAAAAACATTGATGCCACAGAATAGTGTAAAGTCTTGGTGGTTTACCTTCACAGTCCCCTGACTGACTCAGAACTAAGGCCCACTGCTCACGCCCAGCCTCAGGAGCAAGTATCATATGACATATTGCTAGCTCATAAAAAGATCAAACTTAAAACCTGATGTATGGTTTCTACTGAGTTTATATCACTTTCACACCATTATGAAGTTGAAAAATCTTTTTTTTTTTTTTTGCAGTACCGGGGATTGAACCCAGGGGCGTTCTATCTCTGCTACACCCCCGGCCCTATTTTTTATACTTTATTTTGAAACCGGGTCTCACGAAGTTGCAGAGGGCCTCACTAAGTAGAGAGAGAGAGAGAGAGAGACAGGAAGAGAGAGAGAGAGAGAGAGAGCTGAGGCTGGCCGCGAACCTGGATCCTCCGGTCTCCGCCTCCCAAAGTACTGGGATTACAAGCATGCGCCACCACGCCTGGCTAGAAAAATCTTTTAAGTCAAACCATCATAAGTTAAGGACTGTCCATAACCATAAAAATGTGGGTTGGTGGTCATTGACGTATTATTTTCTACTAAATGTAAATCTTAGCTCTGTTAAATGCTGTAGTTTGGATCTGGAATATTTCCCAAAGGCCCATGTGTTCAGAGCTTGTTCTCCAGCTTGGCACTGTTGGAGGTGGGCCAGTCTTCAAGCGGGGGGCCTCGTGGGAGGTCTTGAGGTTACTGGGGGTGTGCCCTCTTAGGTGATAGTGAGACCCTGGCCCCTTCTCCTCCCTTCCTTTCTCTCTTTTCCTTCCTTCCTTCCTTCCTTCCTTCCTTCCTTCCTTCTTTCTTTTTTCTTTCTCTCTTTCTTTCCCTTTCTCTTTCTTTCTTTTCCTGGCCAGGAAGTGTGCATTGTTGCTTGGCTATATGTTCCCACCATGACGTGCTGCCTTGCAATAGGCCCAAAGCTTAAGAGCCAATTGATTATAGACTGGAACCTTTTAGACTGTGAGCCTGACAAACCTTTCTTCTTTCTTAGTTGACTATGTCAGGTAGTGATGTACAAAATATTGATTGACATTTGCCTCAATTTGTATAGGGCTTTTGAATCAAGAAAGTTGGGGTTACTCATCATTATATTTGAAAGGGCATTTACTTTATGTCTAAGATTCTCTTTTAAGAATGGCAAAATGAATGGGTAAACATTTCAAGAAAGGTGGTGGCATAGGAAAGAACATATATTATGAGTCAAGCACTTTATATAATGTATGCACTTAAGCCACAAAGCACTTCTCTATAACAGACTCACCCTTAGTTTAGAGTGAGAGATTGAGCTTTTGAGAGATTAAGCTAATTGCCCAACATTGTGGCTTCAGAATGACTAACTTGGTGCTAAATTCAACTCTACCTGACATCACAGTACATGGTTTTGAGAAACGTTTTTTCAGCCATAATCATTCTTAAGGTGACTTCCTTATATGTTTTTGAAATTTGACCAGATATGGAAGAAAGATGAATTTTGCCTTAAAAAATCTTATCAAAGCTGGGCGTGGTGGCGCACGCTTGTAATCCCAGTACTTTGGGAAGCAGAGACCGGAGGATCCGGGTTCGCGGCCAGCCTCAGCTCTCTCTCTCTCTCTCTCCTTGTCTCTCTCTCTCTCTCTACCTAGTGAGGCCCTCCGCAACTTCATGAGACCCGGTTTCAAAATAAAGTATAAATAATAGGGCCGGGGGTGTAGCGCGGAGGTAGAATGCCCCTGGGTTCAATCCCTGGTACCGCAAAAAAAAAATCTTATCAATATTTAATTTGGGGTATAAATGTAGCATGGATTTAAAAGAGCATTATTAAGTGAACATACATATGTAAATTAGGTATACTTTTAAAAAAAGTAGTTAAATGGATCTTGTCTTCCTCTCCAGATGATAATAAAAAAGAACTATGTTAAAGAAAGAGAATTAAAGAGACTATTTAGAATACTCAGCAGAGGTCTTGGCAATGGTTACTGCTATTATTATTGGCTTACTGTCTTAGACAAACACATTATAAAAATCTATGAATATGCATAACCATATAACCAAGCACTAGTTACCACTGAGCTAAAACCATGGTGTTGAAATATGCACTCTGTACCATCTTATAACACTATAAATGACACAATTTCTGATTTCTCACACTGAAACGGTGGCTGCTGAGCATGAGTTAGAGGAAATGTGGGCTAATTTCTCATGAAATAAAACATAGAGAAAAAAATCATTATTATTAAAGCATAATTCAATTCACTGGCATCTCAGTGCTTCAGAAAAATTAGAGGGAAAATTTCTGCTCATTAAACTTCTGAGCCACCATAGCAAATTCTAATGAGTTGCTTATTAAATTAGCAATTTTCTATAACTGATATGATTTGTCAACTTCTCTTTCATTCTCAGTTTTCAGATTAATAACTTAATTCCCAAATTGCTTGACATGGCTCTTCAATCAAACTTAGTGTTATTAAGAGACTACAGCCACTAAAGACATTTTATACAATCAAGGGAAGAGCAATGTTTCGGGAAGCACTGTTTCCCAGCTGCTCTCCATAAAGCTTTCAGAAATATCCATGGACTTATAGCAGCCAAGAATGCCAAGTCATGTATTTGAATACTTGAGTATCTATTATATATTAGACTAGAACAGCTTTTCTGCCTTCATGGAGTTTCCATGAAATATGCAAGGTAGCATTAGGTTTTATGAAGACAAAACAAAGCGGTGATTGCCCGTAGAGAGTGTTGAAGGTTGTGAAGATGGAGCACACTTTCACATGGCACACTATCTGAGTAGAGAAGCTAATGAAAGCCGGGCGTGGTGGTGCACGCTTGTAATCCCAGTACTTGGGAGGCTGAGACTGGAGGATCCGGGTTCACGGCCAGCCTCAGCTACTTAGTGAGGAGGCCCTCCGCAACTTCATGAGACCCGGTTTCAAATAAAGGATAAAAAATAGGGCGGGGGGTGTAGCTCAGAGGTAGAATGCCCCTGGGTTCAATCCCCGGTACCACCAAAAAAAAAAAAAAAGTAGCTAATGAAAGACTAATTCATGCCAGTGTCTGTATGAGACCACTTAGCAAGGATAGGAGCAGATGCAAAGGCCCTAGGACAATAATGTGCCCGGAGTTTGCAAGGAGCAACAGGAGGCCAGTATGTCCAAAGAGAGTGAAAAGTCAGGGATGAAGTAAAAAAGCAGCCAGACCCAGGTCATGAATTGAATTGAACTTGGACATGATGGGAAGGCATGCAGTGTTCTGCTTGGAGTGGTTAAATGTTTTAATTTGCCTGTGAAGGAATACTTTGTTCATAAAATGTACTGTTGGAGACAAATTCTAAGGCTATTGCATCAGACCAGGGGAAAAATGATGGATTCTTGCTCCAGGATGGCAATGATGGAGAACAAGAGGAGTGTTCAGATTATGGATATCTGTGTCTAGGTGTATGTCCACACTTCTATATACCTGTCATGAAGTCAGAGGAACTTGCTGAAATATATGGAGTGGAGTTTGAGGGAAAGTTCTCAGTGACTCCATAGTGTTTGATGTGAGCAACTGAGTAAAAAGTGATATCCTTTATTAAGATGCAGACTACTAAAGGGGTTTTGGTTATGAGGGGTAGATAAAAAATTTGGGCATAAGTTTAAGTTGCCTCTCATTATTTATGTGGGAATATCATGTAAGAAACAGAATATCCCAGTTTGGAGATCAGGGCATTGTGGGGCTGTGGGTGAAGGGAGATGTTTCATAATAAACAATGTATAGACACACTATACTATAGAAGATTCTTAGGAGGGCTCAGTTGAATCACTAAGAGGGTCTATACAGAAAGCTGAGCCCTTGGGCATTCTAACATTACATGTATGCGAGGAAGAAAACAAAGAGAAATATCAGTAAAGGAAAGAGCCATGAAGAGGGGGACCCATGGAAAACAATATAGAGGTGCCTCAACATATTAAAAATATAACTGCTGCATGATCCAGCAACCATGCTAATGGGTATATAACTAGCAGAAATGAAATCAATATGTTGAAGAGAGTTACATGCCCAATGTTTATTGCAGCACTGTTCACAATAGACAAGTCCTGGAATCAACCTAAGTGTCCCTCAGTGGATGAATAAAGAAAACATGATATATAGATATATACAATGGAATACTATTCAACCACCAAAAATGATGAAATACTGTCATTTGTAGCATTATGGATAAACGCAGAAGATATCACATCAAGTGAAATAAGCAAAGCACAGAAAGACAAGTAGTGCATGATCTCACTC
This sequence comes from Glis glis, assembly GCA_004027185.1. Taxonomy (NCBI): domain Eukaryota; kingdom Metazoa; phylum Chordata; class Mammalia; order Rodentia; family Gliridae; genus Glis; species Glis glis. The sequence goes on along the minus strand of PVJS01013306.1, from coordinate 13,651 downwards.
ATATATAGAATCTAAAATATTTGATGTCTTTCAAAGAGGGAATAGGATAGTGCTTACCAGAGAGTAGGGAGGGGTAGGAGAGAGGGAGATGAGGCAGGTACAAGATTCCAATTAGATTGGAGGAATAAATTCGGATGTTCTATCATATGGTAGGTTGATTTTGCTTAATAATATTGCATTGAATACTAGCTGGAAGAGAGGATTTTGAATATCCTTACCACACAGAAATGATAGATGTTTGAGGTGATAAATATGCTAAATATTCTGATTTGATTATTAAACAAGGTGTAATATTGAAACATCACTGTACTCCCTAATATGTACATTTATTATTTGTTATATAATGTACATATTTATTATCAAGAATAATAACAAGGAGCTAGAGGCAAATGTGGTTCAAGGGGGGGCTCATATTTTTATTTTAAAGATGGGCGATATTTTCACTCAATGGAGTGATTGAATAAAGAGGGAAAACGCTGGTCATGAAAGAGATGTAGCAGTTTATAGAGGAGCTGAGTGAACGAGCAGATGAGGCTGGAAGAGACCCAGGGCACCCCAAAGGAGCTCATTGTTGGAGGGGCTGCAGGTTCAGGTGTGAATAGTTGGAGGTGCAGAGGTCAGTAAATGATGAGCCTGGCAGTAGTGAGAGAAAGAAGTCCTCTATGGTTGTGTCTCCTTTCCCCGTGGATTAAGGAACATGAGTGAAGCAGAGGAAGTTGGAGGACAGGGGGAAGGTGTGCACTGCTAGTATTGCAGGTGGCGTGGACAGCTTGTGGAATCTTTGGCACTGAACAGAAAGCAGTGGCCCGCCTCGCTGGGTGTTCCTTCTTTCCACCCTCATATACTTAGAAGTAGGTGTGGAGGACAAGAATGACTGAAGCAAGACTGAAGCTTCATTTTAGATATTCTCATAAACTTTTTAAAAAGTTGTTGAAAGAGGTGTGTGGATTTTAATGGTCATAGTATTTCTACCACTTAGGGGACGGAGAGTCATTTTATCAATAAAAGTATTTTTATTTTTATAATTTTACACTACTTACTGAATATTTTATGAGAAAGTTAAAATCTTGGAATCCTGGAAAAGGCCCCAATTTTTTTAACATTCCCAGGTTGAAATTACCTGTAGTAATACATATTAGTTACAACATTTAATGTAGACTCTGCTTCTCCTCTGTATCCTTTTCTTTTGCAATAAGACCCAAATAAACATGTTTTTTCCTTTATAACTTATGCCTTTCTCTTGACCTTTTACTATTTTCCTGTCCCTACTATCTTTCACTAAAATTTTATTACCAAGATAAATTAATGTGTTTAAAATAAAGCCATTAGTTTCATGTTTGTGTGAGCCTCTTTGCATTTCTTCTTTCTTTTACCTACTCACTAATTCTACACCATTCCTTCTCCTTACTAATTATTTTTACAATTTTTTCCATGCTCTTCCTATTACTTCTTCTTTGATAACGTTTTTATCTATCACTTGCCTTTTGTGGTAGCAATTAGCCTTTTCTTTTATATGAAGTTGCAGTTGTTCAGGAATCAACTTGTTTTCATGCATGTATTATATTCACTAAAATGATAACACTCAAAATATTGAGATGTATTTCATAGTGACTTGAAGAAGCAATTGCTAAGCATTATGCATTTTCCTAAACACATAAATATTATTAACAGTAAATTCTGCTTATGGAATGACATTGTCATGCAAAATAATATTTTCTACTTATCACTTATTATGTATCAAGAATCACATACATGTGTATTAATTTATATATCACAATAAAACTTTTTTTTTTTGCGGTACAAGGGATTGAACGCAGGGGCGTTCTACCTCCGCGCTATGCCCCCGGCCCTATTTTTTTATACTTTATTTTGAAACCGGGTCTCACGAAGTTGCGGAGGGCCCCACTAAGGGGAGAGAGAGAGAGAGACAGAGAGACAGAGAGAGAGAGAGAGAGAGAGAGAGAGAGATAGAGAGAGAGAGCTGAGGCTGGCCGCGAACCCGGATCCTCCGGTCTCCGCCTCCCAAAGTACTGGGATTACAAGCGTGCGCCACCACGCCCGGCTAATAAAACTGTTATGAATGGAATTACTCTTGTTTGCAGATGAAGAAGCTGAGGATAATAGCAACCCAATAACAAGTTCACAGACGAGAATAGATTGTAAAGGCTAGATTATAAACTATAAGTTTACTTTTTTTATACCACACTGGTTTATGCCAATGTTCTATGACAGATTATTATGAAAGCATATGAACATTATGTTTATATGTAACATAAGAAAATATAAACCACAATTGAGAGATTTATAAATATACAATATTTTCTGTTGCTAAAAGCAAAATAAATGGTAGAATTAATGGAAATTATACATATTTGTATATATGATATATAAATATTCAAATATATTATATATTCTTACTGTTATTCAATATTCTCTGAGTGTCACTTGCTGCAAAGGTGAGAAGGATGTTTTTACCTCTCCTTGTATTTGTATAAACTAAAGCTCAAAGAGCTTAAGTGATTCTCATAGCTTCAGTTTGTTTTCTCCTATTCAATTTGCTAATTTTTTGTCATATTTTACTATCCTGTTTTATTTCATATTTTATGTACTTATAGCTCCAGGATCTGTTTGGGTTGAGAGTTCAGTCTTCACGGTTTTCAGGATTACCCTGATATTTGATCTTCTCTGTTTTATTTTTCTCCATCATAATGTGTGTGTGTGTGTGTGTGTGTGTGTGTGTGTGTGTGTGTGTGTGTGTTTACACGTGTGGTGCTGGAAATGGAATCTAGGGGCATTCTATGTTTGAGCTATACCCCCCGTCCTATTTTGTTATTTCTTATTTGGAAACAGGGTCTCACAAAGTTGTTCTGAGGGTCTCACTAAATTGCTGAGACTGGCTTCGAACCTGTGATCAACTTGTCTCAGCCTCCCAAGTATTGGGATTACAGGTGTGTGCCACCACACCTGGCTAGTACACCATAATGGATTAAGGGTAATATGTTTATATTGATCCCATTAATACCATTTCTATAAGTATAATTCAATCTCTTCCTCACTGCGTCTCTTTTCTTCAAATACAGGATCAGCTCTGTGGGTGACTTAGTGAGTCTGTACAGACTCGGGCCTTGTGCATAACACACATTGATTGAGGGAGGTTTCTGAACCTGAGGTGCTGAGTTTTACCTAGATCTATTCAGAGATTACGACCTGTGCCATTTGTTAGCAATCATACACATGTCTCTCTATGCACATGATTATACACAGATACATGAGTCTATACTCACATAAGTTGAATGTAGAAAATATTCAATTTGTAAATAACAAGTTAGCACAGTAATTAGCAGTTTTTCTGGAAAACATTTCATCTAGTGCCAAATTTCTCTAATTATAGGAATATGATTATAATTAGATATTATATTTGTGTATTTTACAGATCTAATGAAACACACTTTAATAAATTTTGTCAGTTCTATTTTCCATTACCTGTTGACTCTGGATATAACATTATAACTCATTAAATACAAAAGTTCAATTTGAACTTAAACTATGGCAACTTTAGGAACCAGAAAAACCTTTGTCCTGTAATCTGCAATATATATACTTCAGTTTCCTAAACCAGTTAATTGAATCAATATATTAAGAACTATGTTGTACTTTTCAAAGATCCTCAATAATAATTTCACAAAGGAGCACATTTTATTAGTTTAGCAGGTGCTAGAAATCAAGTAGTATCATATTGTATTCCTATAGGGAAAGGAGCACATCTCTATTTTGGCTGAACTCTGGAAAGGCGATTATTTGAATTAGTTATTTGAATCATTTAAATAGGAAGGGGTCCTTTAGGCTTCATAGCTGTTTATTCTAAAAGGTTCAATGGTAAAATCTGAAATGCTGGCCTCTTTTTTATTGGGTGCATTATAATTTTATATCATAATGGAGTACAGAATGTTAGAAAAATACATGCACACAACTCTTGTTGCCCTCCCCCCTGGGTTCCCCCCACTCACCCCGCAAGTCTTTGATATTGGAATTGGCAATTTTGTGTACATTCATGGTATTATTTCTACTATTGCAATCTTTATGATTTTGCCCCCCTTCCCTAATCACCCTTGGTCATTCCCCTGGAGTCTCTGCTCATCTGTTTGATGTTGCCTTTATTGCCAAATATCTTTCTAGCTTCCACATATAAGACAGAACATAGATCTATTTGTTCTTTGGGCCTGCGTGTACCCACTTAGTATAATATTCTCGAGTTCCATCCATTTTCCTTAAAATGGTCTAATTTGTTCTTCTTTATGGCTGAGTAAAATTCCATTGTGTGTATATACCAAAGTTTTGTGATCCATTCATCCATTGATGGACATCTAGGCTGGTTCTAAAATTTAACTATTGTAAATTGTGCTGCTATGAATGTGGATATGCACATATGATTATAATATTCCTCTATAATGAAATTTACAAATCACTTGAGAAAGAAATTGAAGAAGATTTTAGAAGATGCTCTTGGATAGGCAGAATAAATATAGTCAAAATGGCCATACTTGCAAAAACTAGCTACACATTTAACACAATCCTTATCAAAATACCATCGTCATTTTTCAAAGACCTAGAGAAATCAGTTATAAAATTCATATGGAAAAACAAAACACCTAGAATAGCCAAAACAATTCTCATTAAAAAGAACAATGCTGGAGGCATCACAATACCTGACTTTAAACTGTACTACAAAGCCATAGTAATTAAAACAGCATGGTATTGGCACAAAAACAGACACATAGACCAATGGAACAGAATAGAAGACTCAGAAACAAAGCCCCATATCTACAATCAGTTGATCTTTGATAAAGGTGCCAAAGACATACACTGGAGAAAGGACAGTCTTTTCAACAAATGCTATTGGGAGAACTGACTATGCAAAAAAATGGAACTTAACCCTAATCTCTCGCCCTACACAAAAGTCAACTCTAGATTGTTCAAAGACCTAGAAATTAGACCAGAAACTTTGAAACTGCTAGAAGAGGGTATAGGACCAACACTCTAACATAGGTACAGGTAGAAACTTCCTCAATAAGACCCAAAAGCTCAGGAAATTAAAACAAGAATTAATGAATAGGATGGAATTAGATTAAAAAGCTTCTGTGTAGCAAAGAAAACCATAAAGATTCTACAGAGAGCCTACAGAATTGAAATCTTCACCACCTACCCATCTGACAAAGGCCTAATATCTAGAATATACGAAAAGCTTAAAAAGTCAACACTAAAAAACATTCCAATTAAAAAATAGGCAACTGAACTGAAAAGACATTTTTCAAAAAAAGAAATGCAAATGGCCAATGAATATATGAAAAAATGTGCATCATCTTTAGCAATCAGGGAGATGCAAATCAAAACTATACTGAGATTCCATCTCACTCCAGTTAGGATGGCAATCATCAAGAACACAAAAAATAATAAATGCTGGTGAGAATGTGGGGAAATCAGAACCCTATTACACTGTTGGTATAACTGTAAACTAGTACAACCTGCTTTGGAAATCTGTGTGGAGGTTTCTCAGAAGATTGGGAATGGGCCGGGCGTGGTGGCGCACGCTTGTAATCCCAGTACTTTGGGAGGCGGAGACTGGAGGATCCGGGTTCGCGGCCAGCCTCAGCTCTCTTGCGCTCTTTCTCTCTCTCTCTCTCTCTCTCTCTCTCTCTCTCTCTCTCTCTCTCCTTAGTGAGGCC
>PVJS01013305.1:0-42293 GCA_004027185.1 Glis glis | reverse complement strand
TATATTTTCACATGTACATATTGTTTATGATAGTAATTCCATTAATTCACTTCTTTCTTGCCCTCCCCTTTCCCTTGTACCAATTCCCTTGTTCCACTGAGGGTTCTCCATTATCAACCAGAGTCCCTTGTGTGACCCTTCTACTCCTTAGGTTGCACATATTAATGAAAACATATGTCCCTTCTTTTTTTGTGATTGACTGATCTCGCTTAACATAATGTTCTCCAGATCCTTCCACTTTCTTGCAAATGATGTTATTTTGTTCTTCCTTATTGCTGAGTAGAATTCCAATGTGTGTATTTCCCACAATTTTGTAATGCACTCATCTGTTGATGGACACCTAGGTTGGTTCCATGATTTGGCCACTGTGAATTGTGCTGCTATGAACATGGGTATGCATATATTACTGTAGTTTTCTGGTTTCAATCTCTTTGGTATGATACCCAGTAGTGGTATAGCCGGATCATATGGTGGGTCTATACCAAGTTTTCTGAGGAATCTCCACACTGATCTCCATAGTGGTTGAACTAGCTTGCAATCCCACGAACAGTGTAGAAGAGACCCAGTTTCCCCACATCCTCGCCAACATTTGTTGTTGTTTGGCTTCTTAACGATTGCCATTCTAATTGGGGTTAGATTAAATCTTAGAGTGGTTTTGATTTTGCATCTCCCTGATTGCTAATGATGTTGAACAGTTTTTCATGTATCTATTGGCCATTTGTATCTTTTCTTTCGTGAAGTGTCTGTTCATTTCAGCTGCCCACTTCTTGATTGGATTATTTGTTTTCTTAGTGTAGAGCCTTTTAAGTTCTTTGTATATCCTAGATATTAGACCTCTGTCAGAGAGATAGCTTGCAAATATCTTCTCCCATTCTGTAGGCTTTCTCCTTAGGCTCTTGATGGTTTCCTTTGATGAGCAGAAGCTTTGTAGTTTAATGCTATCCCACTTATTAATTCTTGTTTTAATTTCCTGTGCTTTGGAGGTCTTGTTGAGGAAGATTCTACTTGTGCCTATATGTTGGAGTGTTGAACCTATGGCTTCTTCTAATAATTTCACAGTCTCTGGTCTAATTTCCAGGTCTTTAATCCATCTGAGTTGACTCCTGTGCAGGGTGAGAGGTAAGGATTTAGTCCCATTTTTCTACAGGTAGATAACCAGTTTTCCCAGCACCATTTGTTGAAAAGACTGTCCTTTCTCCAATGTATGTGTTTAGCACCTTTGTCAAAAATCAATTGACTATGTTTGTGGACTTGTTTCTATAACTTCTATTCTGTTCCACTGGTCTATGTGTCTGTTTTTGTGCCAATACCATGCTGTTTTTATTACTATGGGTCTGTAGTACAATTTGATATCAGGAATTGTAATGCCTCCTGCAAGATTCTTATTCCTGAGAATTGCTTTGGCTATTCTCGGTCTTTTGTTTCTCCATATGAAATTAATGACTGATTTTTCTAGATCTGTGAAAAATGATGTTGGTATTTTGATAGGGATTGTGTTGATTCTATAGATCATTTTTGGAAGAATGGCCATTTTGATAATATTTATTCTGCCTATCCAAGAGCAGGGGAGATCTTTCCATCTTCTAAGATCTTCTTCAATTTCTCTCTTCAGTATTTTATAGTTTTCATTGTAGAGGTCTTTTACCTCTTTGGTTAAGTTTATTCCTAGGTATTTGATTGGTTTTGAAGTTGTGAATGGAATTGTTTTCTGGATTTCTTTTTCAGTGGATTCATGGTTGGTGTATATGTGAGCTACTGATTTTTTTAGGTTGATCTTGTATCCAGCTACTTTGCTGAATTTGTTGATCAGCTCTAGTAGATTTTTGGTTGAGTCTTCTAGATCTCTGAGTCTTCTAGATATAGTATCATATCATCTGCAAATAAAGATAATTTTAGTTCTTCTTTTCCTAATGGAATTCCTTTGATATTCTTCTCCTGTCTTATTGCTCTGGCAAGAGTTTCGAGAACTATATTGAAAAGGAGTGGTGATAGTGGGCAACCTTGTCTTGTTCCTGTTTTTAAGTGGAATTCTGGCAATTTCCCCTCGTTCAATATGATGTTGGTTTTGGGTTTCTTATATATTGATTTAATGATGTTGAGGTATGTTCCTTCTATTCCAATCTTCTGTAGAGTTCCTAACATGAATGAGTGTTGAATTTTGTCAAATGCTTTTTCCGCATCTACTGAAATGATCATGTAATTCTTGTTTTTAGTTCGATTTATATGGTGAATAACGTGTATTGTTTTGTGTACGTTGAACCAGCCTTGCTTTCCTGGGATGAAACGAACTTGGTCATGATGTACGATTTTCTCCATATGGTTTTGAATGCGCGTGGCTAGTATTTTATTTAGAATTTTTGCGTCTATGTTCATTAATGATATTGGTCTGTAATTCTCTTTTCTTGAGGTATCTTTATTTGGCTTTGGTATTAATGTGAAGTTTGCCTCATAAAAGGAATTTGGAAGAATTCTGTCTCTTTCAATTTCACGGAATAGTTTGTAAAGTATTGGTTTTAGTTCTTCTGTAAAGGTTTTGTAGAATTCGGCTGGAAAACCATCTGGACCTGGGCTTTTCTTTGAGGGAAGACTTTTTATTGCTGTTTCTATCTCTGTGCTTGCTATTGGTTGATTCAAGTTTTCTATATCCTCTTGGTTCAATTTAGGTAAGTTGTATGTGTCTAGAAATCTTTCGATTTTTTCCATGTTTTCCATTTTATTGGAAAATGAGTTTTCAAAGTAGTTTCTTATGATCCTCTGGATTTCTTCACTATCTGTGGTGATGTCCCCTTTTTCATTTCTGATTTTGGTGATTTGGTTGGATTCTCTCCTTCTTTTGGTTAGGTTAGCTAGTGGTTTGTCAATCTTGTTAATCTTCTCAAAGAAACAGCTTCTTGTTTTGTTGATCATTGTATTTTTTTATTCTCCATTTCATTAATTTCTGCTCTGACTTTAGTTATCACTTGCCTCCTACTCACTTTGGGATTCGACTGTTCCTGATTTTCAAGATCCTTGAGGTGTGTCATTAGGTTATTTATTTTGATGTCTTCTGTTTTTCTGATGTGGGCACTCAGTGCTATAAATTTTCCTCTTAACACTGCCTTCAAAGTGTCCCATAGATTTTGGTATGTTGTGTCTATGTTTTCATTTAATTCTAGAAATCTTTTTATTTCTCCCCTTATTTCTTTTCTGATCCATTCCTCATTCAGAAGTGTATCATTCAGTCTCCATGTATTTATGTGGTTACTTTTAGTCTTCCTTTTGTTAATTTCCAGTTTCATTCCATTGTGATCTCAGAAGATGCAGGGAATTATATCACATTTTTTAATTTGCTAATGCTTGCTTTATGACCTAGTATGTGATCTATTTTTGAGAATGTGCCGTGGGCAGCTGAGAAAATGTGTATTCAGTTTTTGCTGGTTGAAAAAATCTGTGTGTGTCTACTAGATCCATCTGGTCTATGGTTTGCTTTAGGTCTGAACCGTCTTTATTCATCTTTTGTCTGGAGGATCGATCTAGTGGCATGAGTTGTGTGTTGAGGTCTCCCTATAGTATTTTGTTTGGGTCTATTTGGGACCTGATGTCCTGAAGAATTTGTTTATGAATGCGGGTGCGCCCACATTTGGGGCGTAAATGTTTACTGTTGTTGTATCTTCTTGCTGGATTGTTCCTTTTATTAGTAAGAAGTGACCTGCTTTTTCTCTTCTAATGGGTTTTAGTTTAAAGTCTGTTTTGTCAGATATAAGTGTTGCTACCCCTGCTTGTTTTCGATCTCCGTTTGCATGATATCTCTTTTTCCATCCTTTTACCTTTAGTGTATGAGTATCTTTGGCTTGAAGGTGAGTTTATTGTAAGCAGCATATAGTTGGATTCTGCTTTTTAATCCACATTGCTAGTCTGTGCCTTTTAATTGGGGAGTTGAGTCCCTTGACATTCAATGTTATTATTGAGATATGATTGTTGTTTCCTGTCATTTTGAGTTTTATTTTCTGTTTGCTGTAGTGACAAATCTCCTTGTTTAGTTGCCTACCTGGTGTAGTTCACTTCTCCTGTGGTTCTGAAAATTGCTTGTTTTTCCTTCTTTGTGATTTATTTCTTTTAGAATTTTCTCCAGTGTTGGCTTGGTCCTCATGAATTCTTTAAGTGTTTGTTTATCATGGAACGTTTTTATTTCTCCATCAATTTTAAATGATAGCTTTGCTGGATATACCAGTCTTGGTTGGCAGTTGTTTTCTTCCAGAGTCCGGAGTACTCCATACAAATCCCTCCTGGCATTCCTGACTTGGGTTGAGAAGTCTGGGGTAATTTTTATTGTTTTACCCCTGTATGTCACCCTTTCTTTTGCTCTTGCTGCTTTTAAGATTCTTTCTTTGGCCTCTACATTAGACATTTTAATTATTACATGGCGTGGTGAGGTCCTTCTTTGGTCCTGTCTTGGTGGTGTTCTATATGCCTCCTGTATGTGAATGTCCAAGTCCTTTTCTATATTCGGAAAGTTCTCTGAGATTATTTCTTTAAAGAGGTTTTTTATACTGTTAGTCTGTGTTTCTAATCTTTCTTCAATGCCTTTTATTCTTAGATTAGGAAGTCTTGCATTGTCTTATATTTCTTGGATGGCCAGGGTGTGTTGTTGTAATATCTTCTGTATATCATTGACTGTGTTTTCAGTTTTGAACGAACTGTCTTCCAGGAGTGATACCCTGTTTTCCATGTGGTCAAGCCCACTAGAGTTGGTTTCCATTGCAGTCTTTAATTCATTTATTGCCTCTTTCACTTTGTCCAGTGTTTCTTTCTGATTCTTTCTTAGAGACTGAACTTCTTCCTTCATCTCCTCTATGCTTTCTTTGAGGCCTTTCATCATTCTGAAGATCAAAATTCTGAATTCTCCGTTTTGCATTTCCTGTAGGTCAGTATCAGTAATCTCACTTGATGCATTGTGAGTATTTCTTGTATCTTCACTGTTCTTCATTCTCGTATTTTTGATGTTTTCAATTTTGTGTTTCTGTTGCCTCCGCATATTCTTCCTTTCTATGTATAAGACCTCTTGTTGGTCCCTGTAGACCCAATTAGGTCAGTACGCTGCAGGCTGTGGTTCCCTCCTGTCTGGTTGACCGGGGCACGGTGTGTGTGTGTGTGTGGGGGGACACAGGGTCTGGAACTCGGGTGTTGGCACGTGAGGTGCACTTCAAGGCGAGGTGTTGTTTGTGGGCTCCGAGGCACGGGTGATGGTGCCGGAAGATACCCGGTCTCCGAGGCACAGGTGCACATGTGCTCTGGGTCTCGGGGTTTGTCACTGGAGGTTGCTCGGGCTCTGATGCGCAGTGCTGCATATCTCGCACAGGCCCTGTGGGGTGCGAACTCTGGGTATCAGGTGGTAGTGCCTAAGGGTGCACAGGCGCTGAGGCACGGTGCTAAGGATCACACGCCGGCCCTCGTGAGGTGCTTGGGCTCCTGGAATTCAGTGGTGGCCAGTGCGTGCCCTGGCTCTAAGGCTGTGTGGAGGGTCATGCGCGTCTTAAGTGGCGGCGCCAGAGGGTATCCGGGCTCTGAGTTGCAGCACAGGGGCTCCTGGGTTGCACGGTACAGCACAGCTGGCTTGGGCTGGGCACGGCTGTTTGCCCTGGTCGTGCTGGATGGCGCGGCTGTTCGCCTGTGTCACACTGGTTCACGTGTCTGACTGCCTGGGTTGCACAGGATGGTGCGGCTGGCCTAGACTGGGTGCAGCTAGCTGCCCTGGTCATGCGTGAAGGCAGGGGGTGGGGGCCATCCTAGTCCTGCGTGGGAGGGTGTGACTGGCCGCTTGGTTGTGTAGGTCTGTGCGGCTTGCATAGGCCAGTCACAGGGTCATGGGGCGCGGTGTCACAGGGCCACTGGTGTGCAAGCTGCGGGGGCACGGGCTTTGGGCCACTTGGGTCTGGGCTGGGGGCGTGGGGCCGCAGGGCATGGGGTGTGGGGCTGTGGGGCGTGGGGCCGTGGAGCAAGGGGCCACGGGGCACCCAGTACTCGACTGCGGGCATGGGGCCGCGGGGCACCCTGTTCTCTCTGGTCGCACGGGATGATGTGGCCGATTGCCTGGGCCTGCGTGTCTGGCTGCCTGTGTGGCAGAGGTGCTGCTGGCCTAGGTGGGGTGCAGGGGACGGGGGCCGCCCTGGTCATGCGTGGGATGGCCCGTCTGGCCACCTGATTGTGTAGGACGGCGCGGCTCGCGTAGGTGAGGCGTGGCTAGCGTAGGCAGGTCGCGGGGCCGCAGATCGCAGGGGCCCTGGGTCACGGAGCCGCAGGGCCGCGGGGACGCGTGCCGTGGATGCGCGGGCCGTGGGCCGCCCTGGCCTGGGCTGGGGGCATGGGGTCGCAGGGCCAGGGCGCGGGGCCGCTGGGTGCCCAGTCCTTGGCTGGAAGTATGTGGCCGTGGGGTGCCCGGTTCTCCCTGGTCGCAGCAGTCCTTGGCTGGTTGCCGGGGCCGGCGTGTCTGGGTGCCTGTGTGGCAGAGGTGCTGCTGGCCTAGGCAGGCGCAGGGGGCGGGGCCGCTCTGGTCACGCATGGGAGGGTGCAACTGGCTACCTGGTTGTGCAGGGTGGTGGGACACAGGGAGCAGGCATGGCTCAGTGTGCGGGGTACGGGGCACAGGGTACTGGGCTTGGAGGCCTCCCTGATCTTGGCTGACGCGGGGCTCTGATGCAGGGTGCTGGGGATCGCGCGGGCTCGTAGCGCGGTGGAGGGGGAGGTGCTCGGTCGGGGTAGGAGCCCACGATCTGCTGCTGTGATGGCCCTACCACTCTCGGAATTCTATTCCGGTTTCTCCTTCAGATCTGTTTGTGGCACCGGGGGCTGTTAGCCCCGGTAGTAGGGACTGGGGTAAGATGGCTCCTTACCGATACTGCCGACACGGGATTGCAGCTTTCTGTGGAATTCTGAAGCTGGCAGACTCTGTGTCTGCGTATTCGTACTTGGGTTACTGGATTTTGGGTTTTGGATCTTCTGTGTCTGTGCGATGTTGTTTAGTTCTGAGTCCCTGAGGCGTGTCTGAGACAGTTTTGAGACAGGCTCATTCAGGGGCTCCTATTCTGTCGCCATCTTGCTGCTTTCTCCCTTAATAATTTAGTTAAGAAAAGAAGATGCATCTTATCAAAGAGGGTTATTGTGATGACATAAGTTAGTTTAGATAAATTACTTAGTGGTGATACTGTTTCAGCCTAGTAATTGATAAGCTACCATTTATTGAGCATGTCTTAGATGAAGGAACTGTACTATTTCTATGCCTTAATTAATTAATTAATTAAATCCTCAAGTCGGCTTCCTGTAGGCAGTATTCCCATTATAGATGATGAATTAGGGCTTAGAAGGACTTTATAAATTGCCCAAGTTGATTCTGCTAGCAAATAACAGTCTGGATTATCAGGTAGTGGCACTTAATAACAAATAACAGTGGCAAAAAAATTAAGTTAGGTGCTGTTTCTCACTAATTTTACAGTACTAATAATATGACTACTGTTGTTGCTTTCCTTATTAGTGGTACATAGTACTAATTTAGTAGGAGCCAGGACAATTTGGTTGTAAAATTATTTCTATCATCTTTAGTCCTGGGTGAAACCTTGGCTTCTTATGGTGACATTTAGCTGAAAATCATAGTCTATTTTGTGATTCTTCGAGTTTGAAATTTTTGTATTTGCCCTCTAATTTGCACTATTCTTATTTTTTTCTACCTGTGAGCTACACCCCCAGCCATTTTTAGTTTGTATTTTGAAACAGGGTCTTAATAAGCCACTGAGGTTGGCTTTGAACCTACTATCCTGCTGCCTAAAGTACCGGGATTACAGGCATGTGCCACTATACCTGGCTTAATTTGCACTATTCTAAATCCTCAACAGATTACCTACTGCGAGTATTATTCTATTCAATGTAGACATGGAATAGACTGAAGCAGAATAACAGGAAATTAAGCAGGAAGGATCTCAAATTTGGGGGTCAAAGGACTGGAGTTAGAACTTGGATATATTGTTAACACAATTTATTAAAGTAGAAAAAAATAAATATCCACAGACTTGACTTATATTCTTTCTTAATCATGTGGTCAATGTATTTGGGATGGTATAATTTAAAATAAAGTTTGTATGTAGGAGATGTTTCACTTCATGGGCTCTGCCTCCTAAGTACTTCAGCATTAAGTTATCATGCAGTAGAAGAGCTGAAACTCAGGAATACAGAGGGACCTGCATTTGCAATATATAGCCATCAAAAAGTAAATGAATAAGTAAATTTAAACAAAACACAACAACAACAGAACAAAACATACCACCACCAAAATACAGAACCATTTGAATATGTGATCCAGTTTGAGCCACAACACTGACCAGCTCAGAGAGCAAAAGCACTGACTTGCTACTTGACTTTTCTCCCACAGGCAATTCTAGATAATGCGTTACAGTGAATAGCAATAGGAAATCAATATTTAACAATGGTTAAAGATTTTCTCAAAGATGGGAAAATAAATTGTCTATGGACATTTCACCCAACCAAGTTACTCCAGTTCGGTTCAAAAGTTGATTTACTAATCCAGATTAACTGAGTTAGGCTATGGATAAAAAACAGCTTCCTTTTTTAAGACATGGAAAAGTAAAGACAAAAAGAGGAAGTTTTTTAGGAGGTAAACTCAATGTATGGGTAGAGCTCCAGATCTAGAAATTAGACTATTTTGGGTTCTGGGACTGGAGCTCAATTACTTATATTATATTGGTCAAATTGTGTTATAGTTTGGATCTAGAACATCTCCCAAAGGCTCATGTGTTAAAGACTTGGTTTCTAGGTAGTGAAAATTTTAGGAGGTGGGGCCCAGTGGGAGGAAGAAGATCACTGAGGTCATGTCCATGAAAGGTATATCTTGTCCCCAGACCCTTCCTCTCGCTTTCTCTCTGCTTCCTGGCCACCATGAGGTGAGCAGCTTTTCTCTGCCAAGTGCTCCTGGCCATCATGTTCTGCCTTACCATGGCCCCAGAAACCATGGACTAAAACCTGAAACCATAAGTCAAAATAAATCTTTCCTCCTCTAAGTTGATTTTCTCTGGTATTTTGTCACAGCCATAGAAATCTAAAACAAATAACTTCAGTTATTTATTTTTTTATGTGTAAATCAAAGATCTTGAATTTAGAAGTCAATGCATGGGCCTTTCCAGAAGTGTATTCCAGACATTTTAAAATCACACACTTTTTTGCCCCCAATATGTATGAAAGAATGATCTAGTCTTTCCAACAGTTTCCTTAGCCTCAGTCATTCAACAATTAACTTCATGATTTTTGTGCATCTCCCTATACTATTTCTTATGTATGTTTCCTTTATATTGATTCATAATGACACATTTCTTTAAAATTAAATTAACATTGTAGATAGAATAAAAAGTAAAATTTGACTTACACAGAAATGGGCACCCTATGGTCTGAACAAGTTGACCCACAAAATTAACTGCCACGGTTAAATTACCAGTATATGTTATTTAATTATTACTATTATAATCAGTATTAATATTAGATACAAAGTATTGTGATAGCCCGTTTCACATGCAATATCTCTTGCTCACATTACTCTCACATATCAAAGAATACTGTCACAGAATCTTATATTTCCATTAACCTTAATTTATAAATACAAAAATACCAAAAAAAACCTCGAGAGTCCCTATCATTCAACCCTATATGCTACTGCAGTATTGTATATAGTAAGGCTTTAACGAATTCTTCATTGAATGTAATTGGGGAAAATCTAGGGCAGAAATCAGCGACTTATTCAGGAAAATAGAGGAGCACATCTGTTATCAGAGAAAGCAGGCACTTATTTTAGCAAATGCTACTTGAATTAATTTTTCTTACCTCTATCCTTTACAAAGTCCATGGGTGAAGATTTATTTTTCAAATAGTTGGAGGTCATTATATAGAAATGACCTCTAAATGCAAGAATAGCAACATAGTTAAAAAGTTCATGGTTTGGACAGTCAGCATTAATGTAGACTGGGGAAGTAATTTGGCAAGCGCTTCTACTCCCCCTAGGTAGCTTGATGAATGGCCATTTCCTTTATTCTGTGTTCAGAAGTTTTGTGGGCCATGGAGAGAGAGCAATATCAGAGTTATTTGCACCTGAAATCCAGCCACACTTTAATGAATGTAGTGAAATATCTGAACAAAGCACTTCCAAACACCCAAAAATCTACTTTTCAGAGAAATTTTGATAGTGTTTGCAAATAAATTAGAGAGACAGAGAAGAAGAAAGAGAGAGAGAGAGAAAGAAAGAATAAAAAGAAGAAAGAAAGAAAGAAAGAAAGGGAGGAAGAAAGAAAGGAAGGAAAGAAGGAAGGAAGAGAGAGAGAGAGGGAGAGAGAAAGAAAGAAAGAAAGAGAAAGAAAGAAAGAAAGAAAGAAGAAAGAAGAAATAAAGAAAGAATATTTGTAGCTTCAAAGGGAGGTCAACTCTCTGAGCATTGAAAATTATTTTTAGAACTTGGTATTCATTTAAACAGAGCTCATCGAATTAAAGTAAGGATTATGCCTGATTGCTTTAACTAGAGATCTTTTAATTTAGAGAAATTTCTAGATATTTATAAGGATCATTGAAACATTGAAATTATCACTAATTTGGATAAAATATGTAAAAGTTTCATTCCAGCCTTCAAGTAGTTACACATAATTGAGAAGGAGAAAGGAGAAGGATTCCAAACCCTATGTCTGATACTTAAATTTTTTCTTTGTGATATTCTAGATAGTTAGGAACAATTTCTTTCTTTTTTTTTTGTAGACTAATCTTCCATCACTGGCCCACATATTCTGAAAACAGTTCTACTATCTCAGTACTGTGATTTTAGCATACCTTCTTATTTATGGCTTTTCAGTAAAAGTTGACACCTAGGTCCTTCTCTCTAAATTTTTCCTGGAGATGTGTATATATTTTGTATGATATGTCATTCTTCCTTCCTTTCAATTTCCATATTCAACAAATTTTTCCTTCTAATTTCATATTTCTGAATACTCTTGACTTTGCCTCCTAAGTTCCTCTTGAATCCACACACTTCCTTTTTAACTTCCATTTTCTCCCAAGTATGGGCTACCTCGAACTTTCATCCAAATAATTTCCAAAACATTTGCTGCACAATTCTCCTTTCTTCAAAGAGCACCAACAAGTGATCTTTCTGAGCTTAGTGATCTGCTTTAGTGCCTCAGTCTAACCCCAAGCTTCCAATGCTGTCTGCGAGACCTCCCTGTGTGGACATTGCTTTGCTATCTGGTCCCTCATCACTCTTCATGTTCCACTTTCTGTCCCAGCCTTACAGAACTGCTTCCATCCTGTAAAAGTAACTCCTGTTCTCTTCTCTATTGAATTTGCATAACCATGCACACAAGTCCACCTGGCTCACTTACATGGCCAAAACCCACTTTTTCTCCCACCCCATTTGAGTGGCCATCTCCTTCCCCAGAAGGCCAGGGATTGCTTCTGTGCCTTCTTCCAATGCATTTTCAACATACGCATCACATGGTGACTCAGACATCCCTCCTCATGTGTTGAATAGCCCATTTTTGTAGCTGTCTTCTCAACTAGTCCTCGAGGGCAAATTGTGCCGGATTCATCATTATAAATTAAGGCTTTATCACAGGCTCTGGACATAGAAGTGGCTCAATAAATATTTGTAGAAGGAAGTAAAATGGAGTTTTTCTATAGGGGACAATTATATGGAGCAAGATTTATACCAATCTCTCTCCTCTTTCCTCACAAACCCTTCCATTCCATCTCTCCTTCATCCTGCTGCTACTCGGAATCTCATTGGATGCATATAGCTCCTTCCATTCTCCTTTTCCATAATAGAAGCTATACCTAGAAACTATTAGCAGTGTGTTTTTGGAAATTTAGGTGGAATAAAAGGAGGAGAGAAGTAGGAATAAAAGAATATGGAACATCAGCAGAGAAGATGACACTCAGCATGTAATTGTTATGCACCGGCAGGGATGCTACCAAGTACTCCAGCATCTATGACAACATCCTTGCATCAGCAGCACAGGAGTGGTACAGTTATCATTCCTACCTTACAGGGAATGAAATTGAGACATAGTAAGAGACACAACCAGGCACTGAACCTGAGTCCCTCCACCCACCTCCCCACTCACTGCACACACTTTATGAAGCCACACAGCCTCTCTCGCTGTACCTTAAACACAGCTCAGGTCATTAGGTGTGTACAGGGCTCCCAAGGGAAACATTTTGGTTCCTCTAAATCATAAAACCTGAACTCCAGACTTGGAGATATTCACATAAATGTGCGCCTAGTAGTGTTGGAAGAAATTACCATATACTCCATCACTCTATATTAATATTTTCTTCCATGATCACCCCTCCCAGCAGCAGATCAGTGACATAGAAATGGAGGAAACTTTTTGTCCTGGGGCACATTCCAACCCTGCCTAAGACCAGAATATACCTTAGGAGTAAAAACCTGGGTAGGGTCCATGTAGCCCTCTTCACACCATGTTTTTGTTTGTTTGTTTTGTTTTTCTCTTGGATTTTTTTTTTTTTTTTTTTTTTTCGGTACCGGGGATTGAACCCAGGGGCATTCTACCTCTGCGCTACACCCCCGGCCCTATTTTTTATACTTTATTTTGAAACCGGGTCTCACGAAGTTGCGGAGGGCCTCACTAAGTAGAGAGAGAGGGACAGAGAGACAGAGAGAGAGAGAGAGAGAGAGCTGAGGCTGGCCGCAAACCCGGATCCTCCGGTCTCTGCCTCCCAAAGTACTGGGATTACAAGCGTGCGCCACCACACCCGGCGGTTTGTTTTTCTCTTGGTTTCAAATCTCCTGAATCTGCTTCCTTCCACACTGTTTTCCAAGGCTCTCCAAACATTTCTTCTTGTACTCGCTCATTATATTGCCAGCTGCTGAGAAAAGAAAGCTACTGTTAATGCACCTGATACCCTCCCTAACAGGAGCTCCACTGATTTTAGGTTCTGAATTGTAATTCCTTTGTCAGATATGTGGGGACAAGGCTAACCTATTCATTTATCACTGGTACCCTGTCTGGAGTGTTTGAAATTTGACCTTTGTTCTTCTGAAGCCTGCACAGACTAGTGATATGCACATTGCAGGTGTGTGATAAATTCCAAATATTGACTGAATGAATATAAGAATCTATGTAACTTTCTATAACCTCTTAGGAAGGGAACGACTGATCATCCTTCTTTCGGTTTCTCAAATTCATTCAGTTTTCTGTATCTTATATTTACTTATCTGTCTACAAGGATGAGCATTTATTTTCCTCTTCAGTTAATTTGATTCTAATTTTGAGATTCAGCTCAGGACATCCCCTGTTGTATGACATGAGACTAAGTCCATATGCCTCTGTCTGTGACAATTCTATTCTCACTGGACTGTAAAGGTTCACTTACTTTTATGCTCACGGTGTCTCCAAAATGAACTTCTTTGCTTTTCAAAATCAGGGACTGTAGTCTCTCCAGTCCTAGTATCTGGTATCTGAAAGTGAGACTTGACTCAATATATTCTGTTGAGTAAATAAATAAGCATTCCAAAATTTCACTAAATCCTAAGTAAGCATATCAGTTAAATCACCCGATGTCCAATATTTTGAACATGGTGTTCAGGATGCCTAGTAATATACCACCCATTCAGGCTCTAAGTTATGCTAAAGTTTGTTCATCATTGAAGGTTGACACATTCATTCATTTTTGTTGTAAAACTAATGTGGTTTGGGTGGTGTGGGCCTGTGGTCCCAGCTACTCAGGGGACTGAGTGGGCAGATCACTTGAGTTTAGGAGTTTGAGACCAGCCTGGGCAACATAGCAAAACTCCCATTTCAAAAATAAATATATAACTAAAAACAGAAACAAAACAATAAAACTTTGTTCCAAATAGAGAAAAAGATTCAGGGTTATTTCCTCCTTCTCCTGTTTCTACTTTTCTTTTCTCTTTTTCCTCCTCCCCCCCTCTTTCCTTTGTCCTTCTCCTTCTCTTTTTTCCTTCTGAACTTTTTCTTCTCCTCCCTCTTTATACTACAATGGAGTAGATAGTGCAGGTATTTGACATTTAAAGTTCTGAAAAAAACCCTTAGTTCTGCTATTTCTTAGGGACCATCATTTAAACTCTGAAACCCTTGATTTCCTCATCCCTGAAATGGAAACAATGATGCCTTATCTTCATATACTAAATAATTCTTATAAAGGTCATAACTTATTAGTTAGTATTCATATTTTGGTTTTCTGGGAAATATTCAAAGAAATATAATCTCTGCTAAAACTGTATAGAAGCCATTCAATATCTATCTATCTAATTTTATAGTTCCCAAATAATTCCAATTTGTTTTGTTATTAGTGATCTAAACACTTGCCACTTTATATTTATTTATAACATTTCCTGGGTATATGGTTTTACTTTATAAAATGGGCGACTCTAGTGAAATGGAAAGTTAGTTCTTCCACTTAAAGTAAATTCAATTGACTCACTCACCTAAATACAGAGGACAGGTTAATAACACTGGATTATAGTGTTATAAAATTATAGTTTTCAAAACATCTGTTTCTCTGAATTATCAGTGGAGCTTAAAATCAAACAAACAAAACAGATATCTGTCTTTCCTTAGACTCACTGGGAATCTGTGGAATGTCTCCCCTACCTATTCTAATGATTAGTGCTGATGTTTCTTAGCAAACCTTGTGCCCTAGCAAGGTTTTGTACCTGAGTCCTTCACTGTGACAACAGATGATTGGACCAAGGTTGACCTCTCACACCAGGGAATCAACTTAAAGGCCTATTGGTGATTTGTCTCTTGAACACATTGGCTGATCCTGTTTGCTAGTAGCAAGGATCTGGTAAAAAATATCCCAATTCTCCAAGTTAGGAGATGTGTTATCTTAGTCAAGACAATGTAATCTCTTTCAGCTTCCGTTTAGAAAGAGATAGACATCAAAATGTATTATTTGAGCCGGGCATGGTGGCGCACGCTTGTAATCCCAGTACTTTGGGAGGTGGAGACTGGAGGATCCGGGTTCGCGGCCAGCCTCAGCTTTCTCGCTCTCTCTCTCTTCCTGTCTCTCTCTCTCTCTCCTTAGTGAGGCCCTTCACAACTTTGTGAGACCCGGTTTCAAAATAAAGTATAAAAAATAGGTCCGGGGGTGTAGTGCGGAGGTAGAACGCCCCTGCGTTCAATCCCCAGAACCGCAAAAAAAAAAAAAAGGTATTATTTGCATGGAGGTACATGCCTGTAATACCAGTTTGTGGAAGGCTGGAATAGGAAAAACACAATTTCAAGGCCACCTCAGCAACTTAGTGAGACCCTGTTTCAAAATAAAAAATAAAATAGGACTGGGGGTATAGCTCAGAGGAAGAATGCCCCTGGGTTCAATCCCCAGCACCACACATACATACACACAAAATGAATTAATTTTTCTATTGTAAAATAAATATTACAGTAAAACTCAACTCAATATTGCCTTATAAAACTTAAGATGATGCATAGAAGGTACCTAAGTAGATTTGGGGTACTTATGGAGTTGTTTAGAGAAGTAGCTCAGCTGATGTCCAGAAAGGGTTTTGATAGTTTCTGAGGCATGCTTGATGGTAATTAATTAATTTATTTATTGGTACATTGTAATCATACATCTTGATGGGTTTCAGGGTGATAGAAGTATACATGCACACATCAGCCAATTAGCCCTCCCCCAATTCCCACCCCATTCCCTCACCCTTCACTCCTTCTGCTCAGCATAGTAGTTGACTTTGATAAGTTTGTGTATGTAATTTTATATTGCTACTATTATTTCACCAAACTCTCAGTTGTGTGCATTCTTTAATTTCCCATAGCAGTCATAGGATGTTTCTTATAACATCCATTTACAATTTCTTTCATTTCCTATAACATCCAGTTACAAAATCCACACATACTCACACACTCCTCTGGCAAGCATTCCCTGAAGACCTGTGTGCAAATGCATGCTGAGCCTTTCTGTCCAGGAAGCCTCTCCACATCCCGGAATTGCTTAACCTCTTCTCATTCTTCCCAATTACTTTCAGGTATCAATTTTGCCTCTGGACCTTAACTGACTCCTGTCCCTGGATGGATATACTCTCGGATGATCTCCACCTGCTTTCTAGAACATGCTCTCTGGCCCGAGACCATCAAAACATGTTGCCTTCAGTTGTTTTTATGAACACACACAAGGCTGCCATATACATCAATAGAGGCTGTGCTCTGCCTGGGATCCCGTGACAACTGAGGGCATATTCAAAGGCTGTCCTGGTGGTTGGGCAATGCTTCTTGGCATGAGGCTGGATCTAATTAGTTCAGTAAGAAGACACATGCTTTATGATTTAGCTGTTTGAAGAGGTTGCATTCTTTGATTAATTGAGACCAAGAGGAGCACCTATTTCCAATTGGCTCAATTGGTCATGGCAACTCAGACCATGTCCTCATTAGCATGTGAATTTCTTGATGTCTGGAGTCACATTCATCTTAAAATTCATTCATTTTACATCCATTCATCCAACCATTCAGCAAATATTTGTTGAGAACTTACTCTGGGCCAGTGACTTTCCTACATTCTGAATCCCTGTCCTTTGTTCTTCACATGGTGAATAATTTAAATATACTGCAGTTTCTACTTATAGTTGGTTGCAATTTTGTTTTCATGAATAAGTGACTGAATGGACTAAATAATAAGCATTAAAGATAGTTATCCTCTTTCTTCAGCCTTTGTTTTTTTTCTACTACTCACTAAAACTTCGATTCTACATATATTACATATGATGTTAAATAATAAAATACATGAAGCTAGCTCATAGGAGCTACAGGTAAAGACAGGTATGTTTGTAGTATACATCTACCCACACCTCCATATTGATACTTTTATGTAGCTGCTCTATGCCTGGTCTAAGGCTAGGCCTTAGGATTATTCAGGCAATTAATTTATAGTCCCAACTTCGTAAAATTCAAAGATTAGCACTTCAAAGAAATAAGCAATGCAGTTATTTAAGAAATGAACTAAAGCTCTAGTAAGCAATGGTAATAAGAAATTAAAGAAGTAACAATTTTTACTGCTTCAAGTTATATCATTTATGGGCTGAGTTTTAAAGGAAAGATAGTTTTACACAAGAATTATGGAGGTTGTGCATTTGATACAAAGCCTATAGGAAAGCAGAGAGCTAAAAAAAATCAAACGATAAAAAAATCTGTAGAAAATCTGGTGTTCTCAGCTAGAGGCCAAATATCTGTGTTGACATTAAAAGAAGCATTTTACCTGAGGAAGATGAGATATTTATAGAGGGTCTAAAAACCTCAAATATCTGAGGTCCCTTATCAGTTAGAAGCTAGAGACAGATTGGTATCATTGAAGGAAAGTGATGGGAACGAGTGTATCAGATAAAGTATGCTTCATCCAAAGAAACAGTCCTGAACCTGGATAAGTCATGTTGAAATAATATTTCAAGAGCAGCTTGAAATTAATTGTTTTCTGTGACATCTCCCATTTTAGGATGTTGACAACATGCTCAATATTTTTTTAAAAGCATAGGCCAAACTAAGCATATCTTGATCTTCAGACCTCCAATTTATAACTCTAAGATAAAGTTTTTGCCAATTTTTATCCCAAAAGATGCTTTTAGGGTAGGGTTTGGAAGGGTGGGTGGGGAGCTGGAGGTCAGGTTTTCACAGGTAAAAGTATTGCTCATATTGTGGGCCCTTGGAAACTTGCATCCTAACCCCCTGAAGTGCTTGAGGAAAATGCTCATTATGGGTCCTTCTTTTAGATGTTTAGTATCAAAGTATCTTGACAATTCAGTGAAGAGAAAGACTGTGCATTTCTGTGAGAGAAAAGCCCACAAAGAAATATATCTCACTGATACATCATCTTCTCATTAGTGGGGAAGATGAGCTGTGCTAAATCATTCAATAGTATGAAATAATTTTTCCTGCTGTATAAGTGAGATATGTCTCTCTTTATGTGAAGAATGGCAGTCTTTGAAATATTAGATACCATAAGAGTTGACCTGTTACTTAGCATCAATGTCACTCTTATAGATTAGTAATTTACTTATTGACTTAACAACACCTTAGTAATCACTGTGCCTGGCATCCTCGTATACAGACACCTACTGATTAGTTCTTTATTCACCTGGCAGATGATGCATTTGTCATTCAATTCAGGCTAATGGAAGTTTTCAACATGCTCATTCCAGCAATCTCCACATTCTTAAAAAAACACATTACCTCATTAATATTGATTGTTGTGCTTACCCAGGGAAAGGAGACTCCATCACTCACTCTGTAGAAACTAGAGATAACTTAAGATGATTTCAGTTTGCTATAAAAAACATAAGCACTTACATTCTCATTTATTAAATTAATAATAGCATCAAATCCCAATTTAAAATCTTTTTATTGTCACTCATGGATACTTCCTTTTTTTACCTAATTCATCATTTCTTTGCATTTACTACTAAAAGTTCCACCATTGAAAACATAATGACTAACTCTAAGGTATGTGAAATAAGTTTACAGAGTCCTAGAGTCCCAGAATCTTGGTATTGGGGACAGTGGCGGACCAATGATTCTATATTCATCAGGGGAAATTTGTCCTTACTATTGAATCAAAACTGGCTTCAGTTAATGGAGAGGCTGAAAGAAATTGTCTTAAGAACACACATCTGAGAAGTTTTATACTGGGGAACAGGACTACAAGACCCAGGTTACATCCTGTCCAAATCCTATACACTTTCTATCAAATGAAGTATAAATAGACCAAATTTGATAAAACATATCAAACTTTACAAAATACCTTTGCCAAATCAAAAGTATAATAACATGCAAAGTAGGACAAAATAGGTTCTCTAGTGTCAAAGAAACATTTTGACCCCAATGGTGTCAACTTAGAGTCAATTTCCTACAGTTTCCTTAAAATGAATGACCATTATGATTTAATATAGGGATAGTGCTAGTTTACAGGCAATTTATTATTGACAAAAATCATATGAAAAGGGGTTTCAAGGTTAAAAATTGGAAAGGAGCATGGAGTAGAAAGAGCACACTATTAGAAAGTTATGGGCATATTATGTTTTGTCCTTGATTTCATGTGTTTCTTTCCACTTGGTAAGGTAAACCCATTCCTAACCCAAGAACCAATCTCACGAATGTGAAAGCTATAGATTTCAAGTTAGAAATAGTGATACAAAGGATATATTGAAAAAGGAAAAAATAACTGCATCCGTTTATTCAATGTCAATTGATGTCTTTACAGACTAATCCTTAGCACTCTTAAAGAGAAAAGGTACAGGGCTGGGCGTGGTGGCGCATGCTTGTAATCCCAGTACTTGGGAGGCGGAGACCAGAGGATCCGGGTTCGCGGCCAGCCTCGGCTACTTAGTGAGGCCCTCCGCAACTTTGTGAGACCTGGTTTCAAAATACAGTATAAAAAATAGGACCAGGGGTGTAGCTCGGAGGTAAAATGCCCCTGGGTTCAATCCCCGGTACCGCAAAAAAAAAAAAAGAAAAGAAAAGAAAAGAAAAGAAAAGAAAAAAGGTACATAAAACATTAGAAGTCTTCACCCAGTTATGTGGTTTAACTATGAGCTAAAAGTTTAGAGGAAATTGTGGACAGGAGTTTTTTATGTGTAGGCATCATTGAAACTGCAGTAGAGAATTAAAAGTATGCCTAATGATCAAAGCATGTTAATACATGCTTTCTTTTTACATAGTGGACATTTTTTTTCCTTTCTTTCAGATGTATAGTTCAGGCTCATTGCATTTTTGACAATATGACTCATAAAAATTAGAAGAACAGCATCAAAACCATACTTTGTATTGTTCATTCATTCAGCCCTCATGGATTACATGTTGTATCTGAATCTTGTGCCACGAACTGGAATTACAGATGTGAGGTAGCATCAAGGCACCTATAGCCTATTAAAAATGGCTCATGCCTGGGAACCAGGGGCTACTTCTACTCACATTTAAATAGATGGATAAAATTTTCTTCTGTTCATTTCTTACAAATTTCAATGAACATTTGGAAGGCTATATACAAATGTTAGCTTACACACTAAATGTATAGATGTTCCAGAAGTATGTTGGGAAAGTTTGTTGTGTAGATACATTCTGTTCCCTGCTCTCATTAATACATTTTTACTTTTTCAGCTTATAGCTTGTGTATAGTTCAATTGATATTTATTGTCACTTTTACTCCTAAAACTCCATTGCAAATTGAGTACTATCTCTATTCAAGTTAGTCAATGTGTGAACAAGTTTAAATGCATTATCTTGAATCCAATCTTCAACACAATGCAAAAAAAAGTTATTAACAGTACATTAAAGATAAAATGGGCTTAGGAAAATTGAGTGACTTGTGTAACACCATGCAGATGTCAAGTGACCAGGTCAGGATTCAAACTTAGAGGGCAGTTAGACCCCTTTGGAATATGCTATTATCCTCTTCAATATTGCATTTGATCCTTGTTTAAAAAAAAAAAGAAAAAACCCTGATTCCTTATTTTGGCTATATACCCGGAAATTGGGTCACTGCATCATATGGCAGTTCCATGTTTAAATTTTTGAAGCACTTCAATATTGTTTTCCATAGTGGCTGCACTGCCACATTATTCACAATAGCCAAGATATAGAAATAACTCAAATGTCTGTAGATAGATGAATAGATAAAGAAAATGGGCTGTGCATGCATACATATGTGTATGCACTTGCACACACACAGGCACAGTGGGATATTAGTCTTAAAATAGAAGCAAATCCATATTTTTGCAACAACACAATGAAACTAGAGGATATCATGCAAGTTGAGTGAAGCTAGTTATAGAAGACAACTATAGCATGATTCAATTTATATGAGGTATTGAAAATAGTCAAAGTCTTAGAGAAAAGAGGAGTAGTTGCCAGGTGCTCGAAGAAGACGGAAGTGGTAAAGAATTTTTCAATGAGTATAAAGTTTCTGTTGTATGAGAAAAACACGTTGTGGAGATCTGCTTTACAACACAGTACCTATCACTATCAATATAGTATTATGGACTTTAAAATATAAGATGATAGACCATATTTTAGCTGTTCGTATAAACCCATACACAAGAGCACAAGGAGAGTTTTGAAGGTGACCGATATGGTTAGTGCCTTGTTAATAGCGAGTGTATCACAAATGTGTGTCTATTTGCATGCTCAGCCAGTTGTGTATGTTAAATGCATGCATTTTTTATATCTCAATTATATCTAGATAAAGTTTAGAAAAAAATAAAAACCTGTTCCATCTCTAGCCATTTGGTTTCATTTCAGGAAGCCAAATACTGGCTCCATTAGATGCACTCCCCGCCCCAAGTGGATCTTGGTATGTCGGGCACAGGTACTCTGAAAGCATTTCCTGGCATCCTTCTCCAACTGGGTTGTTGAAGAACTCCTCTGCACTTTCTACTATCACTGTGCAATGAGAACTAGTACTTTTATCTCTACTTGTCTTTCTTACTAGATTGTGATCCCCCAAATCTGTTCATGCCTTTCTCACCTTTATTTTCCCACTCCTGAGCATAAGATCTGACCATGACAAGCAGATGAGTATGTTTTGAACAAAAAAATTGTCACATGAGCAATGAATGCAATACTGCTTATTCTGCTTTGCTGATTATGATTAAACCATATAATTTTACAGGATTCAGAGAAGTTATATCTAGGGATGAGTGATCTAAATAGGAAAATATTTCATTTTGCTTTTATTACCATTTATGGAATTCCAAATAATTAGGAATTTAAAAACGACAGAGAAGGAAGTCTACGGCCAAGGTAATATTTACTGTTCCTGTTCATATGTTGTAGAAAGTGTTTCATGGAAAATGGTAGAGGACGATGCTTCTTAAACTGGTGTTCTGAACTAGAAACATCTGCACCACTGGCAAAGTATTAGATTCAGAAATTCTGGGGCTGGGATTTGAGCATTTAGAATTTGGAAAAGATTGGTGTAATCATTCAGAGCCCCTCATTTCTAGTTAGGGATATGAAAGAGAAATTAAACACAGCAATCTTGAACTAGCCTTTTTGTTACTTCTTTGGATTTATGCTGTGTGTGGGGAGTGGTGAGTAGGAGGATGTTGTTGCTTCTAGGCCCTTTAGGAGCACAACCTGAGAGAACTCTCTCAGACCCATAATTGTGTACTCATAAGTGCTGATGGACAGTCCCACCCATGTAAACACTAGGCACTTAATAAACATTACTGACTGATTTAAAAATTGAGGTGGATTGAGGATGCACATCATTCCAAGGTGGGTTAAAATAGTACCCTGTCGGAATAGAAAATGCAATATTTGAGCCCTGGAATTTTAATAAGGGACTCCTTATGACTGTGCCTTCTCTTTTCTCATGCAGCTGTATAATCTCTCTCCAATTGCTTTCAGGGAAATTCTACAGTTATCTATTGGTTGTTACTGGGTGAGCAAAACCCATGAACCTCTTGTTTTTCTTTATCACCATGTTGCTCCCTCAAACAAACAAACAAGAAAACAACCCAAAAGCACAGAAGGCAACATCTGGAAGGTGTTCTTGGTAGACAGATCACATTGCTCTTGTGTTTGTGGCAAGCTCTGTTGTGCATAGCTGGAATGACTTCGGGGAGCACATATTCTTTCTCCACATCAGTGAGAGCTTTTATTTCCTTGCCTTCCTCAAAGAGAAGCTGGTACAATCATAGTTCAGCAAAGTCCTGGGGAAAAGGGGGAGGGAGAGGGTAGTGAGAACACAGCTCCTATGGGACAAGGGCTTCCTTTTTCTTGGCCTCTTTTTTTACTTTGATAAAACTTACACACCTGGCCAGTGGTGTAAACCAGCCAGTTCAGAGAATAAGCTGGATGAGCTGCCATTGGAAGGAAACCAAGTTTCAACAGCAGCTCAAGGCTGATAGAAATATTCACTCCTAGGTGTTAAGACATTCTGATGATGGGTAACACTTTTATTTTGGAGCATCCATATTGCAAATGCCCATTCTAGATGTAAAACCTGGTTCATGTGTGGTTCCTTTATTTGAAAGACACTGAAGACTATTGATTTTGTTTTTCTCCTTTGAGAAAATGAAAGCAGCATACCAGTGCATTCTTGGGTAATTGACATAACTTATACACAAGTCTCTTTCCCCATCTGTTTCAGGTACAGAACTATAAACTCATGGCATGGCTCACTTAGTTTGCATTCCCACATTGAATGTACAGCATATATCAAATCATAAGTAAAGGTTGAGGGTGGGGAAGGAAAAACAGAGCAGAAACAACAGAGTGGGAGAAGCGGCATAGGTGAGGTGTTCAGTCTCAAGTGGGTAAACCATCCAGTGAACATTTACTTAAAATAAAATATCTGTAAATGTAACACAGAATGCATATGCTAGGTAGTGGGCCAGCAGAGAAAGTAACAAATAACTTGAGAGCCTGAGAGAAGTCTCAATGGGCAAGGCAATTGAGTTACTGACTGGGAGAGCCCAGACAATAGCTCTGCAAAAAGGAATAAGAGTGAGACAAGAATAAGCATTTTCAAAAGGGTGGAAGCAAAAGAAGGCTAGTGCTGGTCCCTGCACTGCATAAACAAGAGTACTGGGCAAAACAAGCCTGGGAAGTGTTACAGGATATAAATCTATTTTTTTAACACAAATGAAATTTTTAGAAATGCTTCAAAATGTTAACAGTGATTATCTGTGCATGGTAACCATATAAGCGGATTTTATTTTATTATTTATACTATTTGATATTTTCCAAATTTCCTGTACTGAGCAAGTTTTTAAAATCTGTCTCATGGCAGTCACTAAAATGTTCATTTTTTAAAATCCAAAGTGTATATTTTTATTTTTCAATTATATTTATTTTCCATGAATAGATAAAAAACAAAAATTTTACATATCATTGGAATAACAGGACATTTTGATACATATAAACATTGTATAATATTTTTGTGATACTAGGAATTGAACAGAGGGGTTTTCTATCTCTGTGCTACACCCTCAGTCTGTTTTATTTTTTTATTTTGAAACAGGGTTCTTTTAAGTTGCGGTGCACTGGCTTTGAACCTGCAGTCCTCCTGTCTCAGCCTCCCAAGTACTGAGATTACAGGCATGTGCCACCATGCTAGGCTTACACTGTGTAATATTTAAATCAGGTTAAACATATTCATCTTCTGAAACATTTATCATATTTTTGTGTTGAAAACTATCAACATTCTTTTTTCTAGATTACAGAGATATACATTATTATTATTGTTGGAATATTTGTTTTAAAATGCTGTAATATGTTACATCTATGACACAAAGTAATGGTGCAAATTAAATGGGGCTATGAGTTCATTTCACCTAATGAATACTTAGGTCCCTAGTGTGTGCCACATGCTCTGCTAACTTCAAGGTCTAAGGAGATGAAAGGTGCAGTGTCTGCTGCCTTGAATCTCACTGTTTTTACAAGAGAACCAGAACACGCTTAGATTGAAGAAGGTAATCAGGTTACCCAGAGGCACCGATGAGGGTCTCTAACTTTGGAATAGTGTTTCCCAGGGAAATGTACTAGGGTAAAGGGTAGCTGGTCCAGGCTAGCCTTTGAAGGTCAGGTGAGAAAGGACAATATAGAAGGATAAAGCATGTGCAAAGTTAGGTGTGAAGTGATGTTAGGGAAAATCACAAGCCATTCTGTGAGGTAACATAGGATGGGAAGAGTGAGCCACCTCCATTAGAGGGATTCATGGCATCCTCAGGGTCTAGTTTAAAGGACTGGCAGATTTCATCTAAAGCTGGAATAGCTAGAGAAGTAGCCTTTTTTTTTTTTTTTTTGCGGTACCAGGGATTGAACCCAGGGGCGTTCTACATCCGCGCTACACCCCCGGCCCTATTTTTTATACTTTATTTTGAAACCGGGTCTCACGAAGTTGCAGAGGGCCTCACTAAGTAGAGAGAGAGAGAGAGAGAGAGAGAGAGCTGAGGCTGGCCGCGAACCCGGATCCTCTGGTCTCTGCCTCCCAAAGTACTGGGATTACAAGCATGCGCCACCACACCCGGCCTGAGAAGTAGCCTTTGAAAGGTCGAGAGAAGAAGAGTCAGTTTACCATGGGTGTTATAGATAGCTTGGAACATTTCTTAAGAGAGAGAGAAAACACCAGGGAGAAATGAATATATAGAACTGAAAGCCAAAGAGATAAGAATATACGTCCCAGGAGATGCTGGATGGGACATGGAGCTGCACCTGAAACTGGTTGGGTTTTCACTTAAGTATCAGTCGCTGATAGCACTTAATGACCATCCATAATCTTTTTTTAAACTTTTATTAGTGCATTGTAATCATACATAATAATGAAATTCAAAGTGATACAAACATACATGCACACAACACTTAGTGTGTTTCCTTGCCTGTCCCATACTGATCTCCCACCTCCCTCTCTGTACATGTTAGAGGGATTGGTAGCAATACCTTCATATATTGCTGTAGTGTTATTTGAACTGTTTCCTCCTTCAATCCTCCTTTTGTTCCTCCCTCCCTCCTCACCCTCTACCCTGTCCCATTCCAGTATCCTACTGGTCTGTCTCTTCTTTTATGCGAAGTACCTTATGATTCCTATATTATTTCTAGTTCCCATATATGAGAGTAATCATTCAACCCTTTACTGAGAGTAGCTCATCTCATTTAGTATAATCTTCTCTGTTTCTATCCATTTTCCTGCAAATGACATAATTGTGTTCTTTATGGCTGAGTAAAATTCCATTGTGTGTCTGTACCACATTTTTGTTATCCATTCCTCTGTTGACAGACACCTAGGTTGGTTTTATAATTTGGATATTGTGAATTGTGGTGTAATAAACATGAGTACGTATGTATCTCTGTAGTGCTCTGACTTTAATTCTTTTGGAAAGACATGGAAGAATGGTATAGCTGGGTCATATGTTGGTTCGATTTTTAGTATTTTGATCAATGTCCATACTGATCTCCACAGTGGTTGCTTTAATTTTCAGTCCTATCAATAGTCTATAAAAGTTTAGCGAAGTGTTTAATAACACAAAAGAAAAGGAGATTAGCTTGAAGGATGCAGGAAGGCTGGAGTTGGTGGAAGCATCATTGAACAACATGGGAAATCTTTTCTTGAGAATGAAATCAATGGAGAGAAAAATGAAACTGGGCTGGGGGTAAAAGAGTCAAATAAAGCCAAAGGAATAAGGAGAATAAAAATAGTTTCAAAAAGAGGGGTAAAGGAAGGTGAAAATAAGTGGGAAGAAGAGGAAAAGGAAGAAACAAAGATGACAAAACTTGGCAACATGGATTCATTATCTGGAACTGGCCATGTTTAACAGGAGCATGTGATAGTTGGTCTGGTTTGTCAACTTGACCCTCCTGAGATCATGTGACTTTGGTTGTGTAACAGCGGATTGAACCGGAAGTCCTGCCCTAAATGTGGGCAGCAGGGTTCTGATAGGTGTAGGACTTGGATAAAAGAAGGAGAAAGCCGCGTAGAAGCAGCCGTGACTCTTCCTGAAGAGAACACATCTGCTCTCGTTTGAGATCGTCAGTCTGCAATTTTGCCGTTTCCTTGAGGAGCTTCTTGATCTTCTGCTCTCGTCTGGGATCCTCGGCCTCCAGCCTTTGAACTGAAGTTTAGCCATAATTTCTCCGAGGAGTTTCCTTGTCTTCACATCTTGGACTGGCTGAATTGGTGGTTGCTTCGATCCTGGGGCTCCAGCTCTTGGACCGCCCGACCGGCTGCTGATTCCTCTGACTCTTCACGTGCAGTCGAAATTCAGGACTGTATTGTGAGCTAATCTAATAAATCCTTTATTTTCCCCCTTCATTCTGTGAATTCTGTTGATCTGGTGAACCCTGACCAATACAAATATTGGTACCAGGAGTGGGGTACAGAGTAACAGAATTCACAAGAATGTGTTTTTTTGGTTGGTTTTCTGGCTTCTGGAGCTGGCTCTCCAATTTGATTCAGCCTAAAGTGAGTGAAGGCCATCCTTCACTTGGTAAGGGAGGTACTGATTCTCCGTGGTGTGAACTATTTAAAACTATACAAAAGGTGGACCCTTTCAATTACCCTAACTCTCCTCTTGTGAAGAGCAAAGAGTTTAGTGATTCTATATTTCATATTTTTGACCATTTTACAAATGTTAAGTAATATACTGATGTTGGCTGGTTACTCCTGGCATCACTTGAAAAATTAGTGTGGGAAAATGATAAGCTTCAGGACCGTATATCAGACCTAACAGTTAGCCGGTGTGTTTTGGGGGAGAGTCTTGTCTCTTGCAGTCATAGAACGGAGATTGCTGAAGATCAAACACAGCCCATCATCCTGAGATTGGCTAATTTGCAACGTAAGGTTCATTCTCGGCCTAGACAGGTGTCTGCAGTTAAGGTGAGGGCTCTGATTGGAAAACCATGGGATCCTGAAAAATGGAACAGGGATGTATGGGAGGACTCTGAAGAGGCTGGGGACATTGAATCTGAGCATTCTGAGGGGTTTGTCCTGCCAGAAGATGAGGACTCCCCACCCTCTACAGAATTGGCTTCTCCACCTTCCCCTGGGGGAAATGCTCCAGCATTGCTTAGGGTGACAGAGCAAGGTAATGCTGATACCCTTCAGGACCCACCTACCCCACCCATTTTCACCTCTAGGCCTGTAATTAGGAGCAAGTCTAAGCAGGCCTCTAGAGGTGAGGTGCAGGTTGTGACCCATGAGGAAGAACGCTATACCCAAAAAGAACTTATTGAGTTTTCTAACTCATACAAACAGAGGTCTGGGGAATATGTATGGGAATGGATTTTAAGGGTGTGGGATAATGGTGGGAATAATATACGATTAGATCAGGCTGAATTTGTTGATATGGGCCCGTTGTGCAGAGATTCTAAATTTAATGCAGCAGCTCGTAATGTTAAAAAGGGTACTAATAGTTTATTTGGTTGGTTGGCTAAGGTATGGACCAAAAGATGGCTTACTGTAGGTGATTTGGAAATGCTTGACCTCCCTCGGTTTTCTGTGGATGAGGGGATTCAAAGGCTGAGGGAGCTTGGAATGTTGGAGTGGATTTGCCGTTTAGGACCTTCTCCTCCACAGTGGACACATCCAGAGGACATTCCCTTCTCCCGTACTTTAAGAAATAAATTTGTGAGGGGGTCACCATCATCCTTGAAGGGCTCTGCTGTTGCTATCCTCTGTATGCCAGAACTTACGGTGGGAGACGAAATTGACCAATTATTGGATTTGGGTGTAATGGGTATTCTTGGTTCCCGTAACAAGGGTCAGGTGTCAGCTCTCAATTGTCAAAGGCAAGGTAGTCGCACCTATTATAATGGACGGCAGAGGAGGAGCGATGAGCAGAAGGGCTTGACTCGTGCAGATTTATGGCATTGGCTGATTACTCATGGTGTCCCCAGAAGTCAAATAGATAGGAACCCACCAAATTCCTATTGAATTTGTATAATCAGAAAAATTCCAGGATGGCAAGTGTCTCAGACCCTCCAGGAATGAAGGTGTGGGTCACCCCTCCAGGTAAAGAACCTAGTCCTGCCAGAGTGCTGGCTGAAGGTAGAAGAAATGCAGAAGTGGGTAGAAGAAGAAGGTAGTTTGGAGCTACCTCTCCCTGGGAAAATAGTGAATCAAAAACAATATCGCATTCCTGAAGGGATTGCAGAGATTAGTGCCACTATCAAGGACTTGAAAGATGCACCACATCCCCATTTAACTCTCCTATTTGGACTGTGCAGAAGACAGATGGAATAAGTATTAGGAATAAGTATCACTCAAAAAGCCCTGCCTCCTATTCAGGGAAGTGACTGGTGCATTTCCGGTTGTACGTGGGATAGCTTTACTATGTTAGGCGTGATTTTGATATTGTTATTCTATTTATTTGAGGATTGGTGTGATTTTGAAAGAGACTGGATTAGGAGTCAAGTTGACAAGGGGTGGACTTGTGATAGTTGGTCTGGTTTGTCAACTTGACCCTCCTGAGATCATGTGACTTTGGTTGTGTAACAGCGGATCGAACCGGAAGTCCTGCCCTAAATGTGGGCAGCAGGGTTCTGATAGGTGCAAGACTTGGATAAAAGAAGGAGAAAGCTGCGTAGAAGCAGCCGCGACTCTTCCTGAAGAGAACGCATCTGTTCTCATTTGAGATCTTCAGTCTGCAATTTTGCCGTTTCCTTGAGGAGCTTCTTGATCTTCTGCTCTCGTCTGGGATCCTCGGCCTTCAGCCTTCGAACTGAAGCTTCGCCGTCTTTTCTCCGAGGAGTTTCCTTGTCTTCACATCTTGGACTGGACTGAATTGGTGGTTGCTTCGATCCTGGGGCTCCAGCTCTTGGACCGCCTGACCGGCTGCTGATTCCTCTGACTCTTCACGTGCAGTCGAAATTCAGGACTGTATTATGAGCTAATCTAATAAATCCTTTATTTTCCCCCTTCATTCTGTGAATTCTGTTGATCTGGTGAATCCTGACCAATACAGAGCATCACCTATTGGACTTCTCCACTGGAAGAGGTAATATAATCCTTTATTTCTTAAATTAGTTCACATATGCCTATCATGTATTGCATATGATATATAGGAAATCTCATGTGAACTATGAAGGCGATAAGATGAGATTCAGAGGGAGAGAATAAAAGAAGAGGCAAAGATAAAGAGGTCAGTCTTGGGTGGGTGAAACAAGGAAGGCAGAAATACAACAAGACACAGGGTGGAGTCAGTATACACATGATGTGGAAGCAGAGCAGGTCACTCCAGCATGGAATTCTCTGGAAAAAATCCAGAGGAGAGGATACCTTGCCCAGATCTTGGGCAAACAAGTGAGAGAGTTTGGTCTAGAGGAAGAATACTGGTTTCTGTTGGTAGACCCATTTGTTTGTCTCTGTGGTTCTCCTATCAAGAGCCTTCTAGTCTTACATGAGCTTTCACATCCATATCTAGAGAACTGTCCTCTTATTTTTATGCAAAAGAAAATCACTTGTAATTTTATCTAATCATATTTTGATATATCATTTATAGGAAAGGACATACAACATAGGTACTTAATGAAAAAAGTATATAAAGCACCTATCCTATGGCCTATAGATGAAACTATTCCATCTCTGTGCTATCTATTGCTCCATAAAAAATGGAGAGATTTAAAATAAATAAGGCACATGTATGATATCACAATTTCTGTGGGTTAAGAAATCCATGCATGGCTTACCTGGATCTTTTGCTTTAGGTTTTTTTTTTTTTTTTAGCAGATTAAATTCAAGGTATCATCCAGGGCTAAGATCTCATCTGAAAGCCCAACTGGTGAGTAGTCTCCCTGCATGTTACTGTGAAAGGATTAGTTGCAGTATTAGTGACTTGTGGGCTGTCAGACTAAGGGCATCCCTTCTTTGCTGCCAACCAGAGCCCACACTCAATTCCATACAACAGGTCACTGCCCATATAGAAGCTCACAGCATGGTAGCTTGATTCCAAAAGCCATTAGGAGAGAATTAAGGGAGAGTCAGCTAGCAAGATGAAAGTTACAATCTAATATAAAGTAATTATGAGAGTAATATCCCTATTATATTGGTCAAAAGCAAATCAGAATCCCGACTCACATTCAAGGAGGGGAAATTGTACAGTGGCATAATATTAAAGGTGATTATCATTGGCAGCCCCCTTAAGAGTATACCCCTTCCCCCAGTCTGTAGTCTTACCTAGTAAGCATAAAAGTCTTTCAGTCTCTTCAATAATATATGAATTTGTAAAGTATGGTTCAATGAATGTTGAAGAAAACACACAAAAACCCAAAATAGGCAAAGGGAGGGAATGTCTCAGTTTTTACTTTGATGATAACTTTAATCATATTTTAACTTGTATATATTTATATTGTATAATAATTATATAATAATTTGTGAATAATTCTACTAGAAGTATATACAGATGAAAAATTAGGATTTGAGCAGCTATTGTATGTCAAATATCTCATTCCTCCCTCACCAATTTCCTATGAGGTTGATTGTATTACTCTATTTTACTCAGGATTATACAGGTTTTGTCTCTAAGGAATTACTCCTAACTAGTACAATCCATGAGGACTCTGGAGTAAATCTTACTCTATTTGTGTGAGGACATACTGAGGCAAAAGCAAATAAAGCATTTAGCATAGAGTAGGATAACTAGTAAATACTCAGAATTAGCTTTCATTATTGTTAACCTCAATCCATCTAGTAATAAGGAGGAAATTCATATGTTGAAGTTAATTCCATCTAGCTGTGACCTTTCTCTTACATAGATCCCTTGTAATTCTTATGCAGGATTTAGTCTATCTCTAATTTAGAAGCAAAAAATGGGAACAAACAATTAAAGTGATATTCAGGATAGTGATACCACACAGCCAGAACTGAACTCAGTTGGCCTGAGTTCTAGGCCACAGTTCTCAAACATGAGTGTTCATCACAATCATCCACCAGCAGTGCCTATCCAAACAGATGGATGGACCCCACTCTCAAAGTTTCAGATTCAGTAGATTGGGTGGTGGGCTGAGAATTTGTATTTCTAATGTGTTTCCATGCAGAGCTGATGCTGCTGGTCTGTGTCCAGCACTTTGAGAACCTCTGATCTAAGACATTCAAGCCGTAGCATGCTCTACCTGTTGAGCAAATGTGAAATTTCTTCCATCTTAACTGTCCTACTAAAACTTTGAGCATATGTGGCTTGCATGTGAATTGCATGTGACCATTTCATATTTAAGACATTATGTAGAGCTATTTTTGTTCATAAATATGAATGTTCCAGACAGTGGACACCAAATCACCTTTTATATAGCCAGTGGTGAATCTGGTACTTGTGTAAAGGTGGTCAAACTCAGTAAACTTGTATTAAAAATGTGCTGTGCTGTTTCTCTACTTCCCTTAACCAAGCAACTAGCATGAGTAAAAGCTACCTATGATCAATCTTAACCTGTTTGTGTAGAGGGATTCGATAGAAATTGGGTCTAGTTTACAGAGAAATTAATTTTTTAGATCTCTCTAGAAAGCAAGCCAGATGTACTTTATTACATTTGGCTGTTACTCAACATTCTGCCATGAGAATTCCAAGTTTTTCCTCTAACACCCAACTGTCACTTCAGGCTGTCCTGATACATACTCTCACATCATTTACATGAAACACATAGACACACTGAATCCAAGGGCCTCATTTTTCACTAGCATGTGCTTATTTTCCTTATGTTATACCCACTGTCTAGCAATGATTTCCCAAGGATCTGATCTTCTGAGGGACAAAATCCCTATTTAACATTTTCTTAAAATGTTTTCTTATATACATCATTTCTGGCCTGCAAGAGAGGTTTGCGTTTTGTTTTGTTTCTTAATGTTACATGTACAAGTCATGGGGACATTCTTCTGGAATCTTGAGCAATTATAAAACATCCCTTTTGATTAATTAAATTCCTATATTCTTAGAAGGACACATATAAAAGTCATTAGGTTAGGATTTATTTCATTCTAATTTTAGTGTGCATATATATATACACATATATGCTATGTATATTACATATATAAACTTAATTCACAGGGAAATCTATATAATCTTATTTTACAGGAAAAAAGAGAATGGAAAACATTAAAAATAAATATTATTTGTACAAAAATATGTTTATGTTTGCTTCACTTATCATTGTAAATCCAGGTTTCAGCAAAAGTCTAGGAAAACAGTAGAAGATTAAGAAATATATGATGAAAAAACTGGGAGGAAAATGAATTATTTTAAATGATCAATTTTCTTCTGGCATTTTGGAAGAGATACTATACATCTTTCTTAGACTTTTTTTTCTCATCATATTCTTTCTTACAATAGGTATTGGCCTCCTACTGAATGTTGAAAATTGTGCTGGGTGCTAGGGACACAGACATTAGGGTCCTGGCCTCCATGTGGCTGGAAACCAAGTGGGAGAAACAGTCATGCATTCAGCCATCACCAAAGGCCTCATCTAGACAGAAGTGAGCATTCACATGGGGTAGGGGTGGAGATTTAGTCAGCAAGGTCTGAGAGAGTGCTCCAGGACAGCCATCTGAAGGAAGAATAAGAGTTAAGTCTTACAATCTGATAGAAATCTAGCTCTGTTATGACATAGGATGCATCTTGAGCATCTTATCTTATTAATTTCATAAATCACATCACCTAAGGATTTTTTTTCCATCGTCATAAGGCCCCATTGCCCTTGACTACATGAGAAGGTGACTCATGGCTAGACAGGTCTATGCTGTTCATGGTCCTTTGTAGTGTCTAAACTAGTGGAGTAGGCACACATAGAGGTTATTTGGAAGTTAAACCCTTAATTTTATACTTTTAAATGGTAAACACTCTTATGCGATCTCTTGCAAAACCCCCTCTAAGGCAGCCTGATTTACCTTCTCAGCTACAGAGCTAGTGTGGAAGCTATAGCTAATGACAGCACATGGGTGAAAGTCGATGTGGCGCTTATAATGGTCAGCATGCAGACCTCCAGACCACTGTTATTGACCTGATCAAAGCCATGGGTACCACTGGGAGGCTGTGCTCACACTTCTATGCCATAAATTTAGTACACCAAGTAGTTTATTACTACCCTGAGACAAGCTGATGATGGAATGACTGGTTGAGTTAGTGCCACAGCTTTTTCGATCTATTTCCAATCACTGTTGGAGGAACCAAGCCTGTGTAATGTGTCCATTTTTATTCAGTTCATGTTACTAAGACCATATAATAATGCTCCTGAAGACAGTGTGTTGGGCTTTTAGCAAAATCACAAAGGGCTGATGAGTTTGGTCTGTGGATCAGGGGATGGAACATGAGCATTAACTTGAGATTCTTCCAGAGAGATACAAACTAATCAATAGATTTGGAGAAACTGGCAGCTGGTTAGATCATGGCTAAATTTTAGATCATGCTGTTGCTAGCATTATTAAGTGGAATTTTAGTATAACACAAAGTTGTTAAGGATCTAGTAAGAGCCAACTTAACTCAAGCCAAGTAATCTTGCTGTCACAAAAACTGACTAGGCTCTAAAAATTATTATATACAGATCTGATTATGAAGATTATAATCTCCAGTTTGATTTTATTGCATTAGCCTTTGTTTACAGGAAAAGAAGGAAACAATTAGGACATGGAAATATAGAACAGCAGCTAAGATTCTGGATATAGTCTGTGTTTTAAATTAAGACTGTGTCACAAGTCTGGTGTGGTGGCACACACGTGTAATCCCAATAATTGGGAGGCTGAGACAGGAGGATCGCGGGTTCGCAGCCAGCCTCAGCTACTTAGTGAGGCCCTCAGCAACTTGGTGAGACCCTGTTTCAAAATAAAGAATGAAAAATAGGGCTGGGAGTGTAGCTCGGAGGTAGAATGCCCCTGGGTTCAACCCTAATACCACAAAAAAAAAAAAAAGAAAAAAGACTGTGCCACTTACAGACTGTGTGACCCTGGGAAGTTTTTACCCTGGACCTCAGTTTATGTACCTATAAAATAAAGATAATAACACCACATACCTTAAAGCATAGTCATGAGGAGGACAGAATGAAATACCGTACATAAGTGCTTAGTGTAATTCCTAACACAACCTCTAGCAGTGTTCACCATCTTCAGTAAGATGAAATTTGACTTGTTTGGGTTGATTCCATGAGTTCTGTCACAATGCTACAACCCACTGCAGTTTGGCAAAAAGAAGGAAGAATCGTCAGTGTACTGGGCATGCCTGGTTCATCCACGTGACATAAACTACCCACACATCCCATTGTACAGATCTGCCATCGTAAAACAACGTACTAGATGCTACACATTTTGCAAAGAAGTGGATGAAAGATGTTAGGCGGCAGAGAGACAAGATTCAGATTTTTATTGCAGAAAGATTGGCCTGACAGCATAAGGAATATGAGTGACCTGATTGACACAGGGACATGTTTCTATTGCAGAAT
Organism: Glis glis; assembly: GCA_004027185.1. Classification (NCBI taxonomy): domain Eukaryota; kingdom Metazoa; phylum Chordata; class Mammalia; order Rodentia; family Gliridae; genus Glis; species Glis glis. Next base: position 7,374 of record PVJS01013305.1, on the reverse strand, counting down.
TTGGAGTGAAAATAATGAGTCTGATCCAAGTTAATGGCACTTGGGATGGGAAGAGATTGTACTTTTTTTTAAATGTCAAAGTGAGCCAGGCATGGTGGCGAATGTCTGTAATCTTAGTACTTGGGAGGCTGAGACAGGAGGATTGCAGGTTTGAGGACAGCCTCTGCAATTTAGTGAGGCCCTCAAAAACTTAGTGAGACCATGTTTCAAAATAAAAATAAAATAAGGCTGGGGGTGCAGCTCAGAGGTAGAATGTCCCTGGGTTCAATCCCCAGTACTAAAAAAAAAATCCTTTAGATTTGGTGGCTAATTAAATGTGTTAGCTTTGTGTTCCTGTGAAAAAGTACCTGACCTAAACAAACTAAACAGAGAAAAGATTTATTTGGGTTTACTGTTTCACAGGTTTTAGTCCATTGTGGCTGGCTCCATTAATTCTGGGATTGTGGTAAAGGCAGAACATCATGGTGGGAGTTTGTGGTGGAGCAAAGTTGCTCATCTTCAGGAAATAAGATAGAAACCGGAAGGGGCTATGGTCCCAATGTACCTTTCATTGCAGGAAGTAGGTCATTGGCATGTCACCAATGACCTACTTCCTGCAGCTAGGCCCCCACCTCTTGATGTTTCCATGACCTCCCGATAGCACCATCAGCTGGGGACTAAGCCTTCAACACATGAGCTTTGGGGCATGTTAACACACAATGGCATTCTATTCAGCTATAAAAAATAGAATGAAATTATGTCATCTGCAGAAAAATGGGTGGAACTAGAGAGTGTTATGTTAAGTGAGATTAGCCATTCTCAGAAAGTGGCAGTTGTATGTTCTCTCTCATACATGGGAGCTAGAGAGAAATTAGGTAACAAAAGGAATTTCAGCTAAAGGAGGAGAGATTCCAGTAGAGTGGTGTGGGGAGGAGGGTTAGGGGAGGGAGGTGGGGGACTTAATGAAGAAAACAGTTCAAATAATGTTGTATATGTATACAAAATTATCAATACCAATCTCAATAACATGTACAGGGAAGGGGAGGAAATGGGTGGAGTCCAGAGGGAAACACATCAAGTGCTGTGTGCATGTGTACTCCTATCACTCTAAATCTCATTTTGATGTGTAATTACAATGCACCAATAAAAGTATATTAACAAATAAAAATAAAATTCAACCATAATCTTGAATTTGTGGGCTTTGGAAAAACAGTTATTCTGATGTTCCACATATAAATTTTATTTTCTCTTCCTTACCTAATCGCTCTTTATCCTTTTATCCTTAATTATATCCTGTTTGTCTTGTGTACCAACAGATATACTTTACCCAGGATAGAAGAATGCTAAAATGGGTCTACAGTTATTTCCTCAGTGTAAAGTTGAGGGAATTCAAGAAAAAGAGAGGGAGACAGAGAGAGAAAGGAAGGAGGAAGGGAGAGGAGGAGGTGGAGGAAGAGAGAGAGAGAGAGAGAGAGAGAGAGAGAGAAGAAAAAGAAGAAGGAGGAGGAGGAGGAGGAGGAGGAGGAGGAGGAGGAGGAGAAAGTGGAGGAGGAGGGGGAGGAGAAAGAGACCAAATGGCAGAGGAAGAGGACTGAACCAGGAAGATCTGTACAGATGGGCTTCTTGTGCTCAGCATATTCTAACCAGACGCAAGTACACCTGGTACAGAATGGTGGTCATCCCTTCAATCCTGGGATTCTGAAAGAACCTGAGTAACCTGGGAGGTTACACCAATAAAATTCTTGGAGAACAAAGTTAAGAATGGAAAGATTAGGCCAAAGTTCTTTCAGTTGGGCTAAAACAATCAGATTAAATATGACTTAAGAAACACATTTCTGATTTTATTTAAAACTAAGAAACATAACAAGAGTACATTTGAAAAGAAGTGAACATTTTCACAAGGTCTGGATATAAAGACTAAAATACTTAACATGGTTTACAAGGGTTGGTTCCTGGACAGCACCAGTCTACTCCCCCATCAGTACCTGGCCACCATCTTGCCCATTGGATTTCTCAACCTCCAGGACATGATGCCACTCTGGGGCCTCAGCCCTTACTAGTCTTTGTGATGCAGTATTTCCTTATTGCTCTTTCATCTGGAAAGCTTTTCTTCATTTTGCATATCTCATCTGGACTTATGGCGAGGGGATCTGTTATGGCATCTCATCTAAGGAACTTCATAAGAAACTGTTCTATGGGAATAGTTACTGTCTGAAAAAATGTATTTCTTTTCTTTAGAACATGTCTTGGGTTATAATTATACAATATTTGATTGGTTTAGTTTTTTTTTTCCTTCTGAGTAGACCATAAACTATACAGGAGCACATCTGGGCTTGTTTTTGCTTTCCAATACTTCCCTTTGCCACAAAAAAAGCCCGGAGTATTCTAAATGCTGAGCCTGCTCAATGAAAAGATGAATGAATAAATTGACAATGTAATGTTTAATTTTAAGACCTTAATCCCAAAAAAGTATTATCTCAATTTTTATAAATGAGGAAAGAGAACCCCAGAGAGATTATGTTAACCATGTTGAGTCAATATGTTGGATTTGACTCTATATGTGACATTTCATATCCTGGCCTTTTTTCTATGCCTCTGTTTTGCCTTCCATATGGGTAATGTGGACTCCAACTATAGTGCATACAGAATTCACATAGACAATCCTCATCTTGGGATATTTCCATTTTCAAATCCTTAAGAATTTATTTATTTTTATTATTTATTTACTTTGGTACTGGGAATTGAACCCAGGGACAGTCTACCACTGAGCTATACCCCCAGCCTTATTTATTTATTTACTTATTTATTTATTTATTTGGAAATAAATTTAGGTTGCTGATAGTCTCAATAAGTTGCTGAGGCTGGTCTCAAACTTGTGATTCTCCTGTCTCAGCCTCCCAAGTACTGGGATTACAGGTGGGCACCACCACTCCCAGCTTAACAATTATTTATGAAAGCCACATGACCCAGCAAATGTTGAAACAGATCAAATGCCACAATGAAATAAACAAATAAACCAAATGATGCATCTCTATATTGGCTTCTGGTTAATGTTCCCTGAGAAAAAATAGAAAACTAAGAAGAAATGATGACCACTGCCCTCCAGAACTTTTATTTTTCAAACCCCTTTAAGTAGCTCAGAAGTGCTGAAGTCAATGAGACCTGTCAAAACCTCTTCAAAGAAGCTCTCCATAACCAGAAGCACTAAATAATAGGCAGGGAAAGAAAAGATAAGGGTTTGTATGGGAAAATATAAGACTGTAGCACATAAAGAAATACATTCTAGTTTCAACATATAAGAGAGAACATTCCTCTACTCCTCCTTTGGGACTGGGTACACTCACTCAGTATAATGTTCTCGAGTTCCATCCATTTTCCTGCACATGGTATAATTTTGTTCTTCTGTATGGCTGAGTAAAATTCCATTGTGTGTATATACCAAAGTCTGTGATCCATTCATCTGTTGATGGGTACCTAGGCTTATTCCATAGTTTGGCTATTGTAAATTGTGCTGCTATGAACATGGATATGCAAGTCTGATTATAATATTTACTCCAGGGGAATGACTGAGGGAGATTAGGGAAGGGGGGGCAGAGACCAAGTCATAAAGAATGCATAGTAGAAATAATGTTATGAACGTATACAAAGTTGCCAATTCCTATGTCAAAGATTTGCAGGGTGAAAGTGAAGGGGGGACCCAGTGGGGAGAGCAACAAGAGTTGTATGTATGTATTTTTCTACCATTCTGTACCCCCAATGTGATGTAAAATTACAATGCATCCAATAAAAAAGAAATACATGCTTGTGGTGACTACAGCTTCATCTTTAATTAATTTGCCTATATTTTGAAAGCTCATATCCTATTCAATATATATTTATTCAATCTGAACTTCTGAGTGCTTGCCATATACCAACCTCCTGTTAGAACCCTGGAGGAACAGAGGTGAATAAGCAAGGCCATTGGCCACAGGTTCTTATTAAATGATGAGAGAAAAAGCTTAAAATAGGCATTTCTAATATTAGGTGATTATGACCATGGTCCTGGCACATTTTCAATATTCCAGAACTGCACAGAAAAAAAATAATGGAGGTTCACCCACTGTAGTATCTTTTTCTTTCTCCTTTTCTCAGAAAAATTTGGTATTGAAGTCAAGAATGTAACATTTATTACATCGCTATTTCTCAGCTAAATGAGATTCATTGACTCGGTTTGAAACAGAACATAGTTATAACCTGGTTTTCAGGTTATAAACCAATGTAAGTTTGAGAGAAACCGGTAAGTAAAAAGACAGCACTCAGTTACTTTGTTGGGTTGTCTGTTTAGAACCTCAAGAGTATCTGCCTAGGATAGTCCCAGTTTCTGCAGGTGCAGCGTATACTTTATTCTACCAGGCACACAGAGCAAAAACACATCACATATGGGATTTTTGAGCACGCAGGAATGCTATGAGATAACCCGTGGAGATGCTGCAGGTGGAAACTGCTTTATCACGTCAAGGGTTAAAGTGTGGTGTCCCCAGCAATAGAGAAATGAAGATCTGTTTCCGAGGGCACCGAGGCGCTGGCCTGGTCACTCAGGGAATGAGAAAATGAAGGTTCTATTTAGTTGGTGCATCAGTCTTGGGGAACATAGGTCAGCGGGGATGGAATGGAATGAAACAAGGCAGAGGCACCGGCAGATCTCTCCTGCTGTCTCACAAGTGGCCTCGTTTGACCCTCCCCCTGCTGCCGACACGTCCCTTCCTTTAAAATTACACATAGTGCTAAACAAATGGGTCTCTTCAGAGTCACTTAGCAGAACTAATCAGCGCACCAGCCTGCTTTCAAAATGAAGGGCCCATTCCATGGCTGACGAGGGCGATTGCTTTTTCATCTCCTCCACCGGACGTGGGGTCACCTGCAACTCCGAAGGAATTGGCGCTGTGTGCGTTCATTCAGGGCAAGAAATGGTACCCCTGCCACACCGCAGCCTCATTCTTCCGCCTTACAACTCATTTCCTCTCATAAGAGACTGTTTTCTTTCCAGGTTTTTCACACACTGGCTAGAAATTGGGTTCGGCCCCCATGCACATAAAAAGTTAACGTCGTCTATAATGCAGCCAGGGGCAGTGATTCTCAAGGAGGGAGAACTGCTGGGGGTGGCGGGTGGGGGGCAAGAAGCCGGCTAGCAAGAAGCACATAATTTAATAAACCTTCATTGGATGATTGAATCTCATTTCTAAGCAATGGCCGAGCGGAGATGCTCTGCGATCCACCCACCGTAATTAGGGCTCCTAAGTGGGCCATGATGCTGCAGGCACAGAACTGAAGAGGGAAGGCAGCTTAGCAAACAGTCCTCACTTCGGTTTACAAACATGGAATTTTGCCCTATTAAAAGGAGATCTATACATGGAATCTTCCATGTTTAATACCCATTTGAGAGACCCTCCATTAATTTTGGACATCTCTCTAACTCCCGGTAACTACAGTGTATCAGGCAGCAGAGAGGCTAATAGTCAACCCAATGGGATCCCTCACAATGATTTTAGTAGTCCTAATTCACAGTGTGTCTTCTTTTTTTAACATGTTTTTATTGGTGCATTGGAATCTCACATCACAATGAATATCTATTTGATGTTAACTTACATACACATAGCTCTTAGTGTCTCCCCCCACCTCCCCCACCCACCCATATGAAGTACAGAGAATGATGTTGGTATATTCTCACATGTACACATGTTTATGATAGTAATTCCACTGATTCACTTCTTTCTTGCCCTTCCCCTTCCCTTGTACCACTTCCCTTTCCCACTGAGGGTTCTCCATTATCAACCAGAGTCCCTTGTGTGTCCCCACTACTCCTTAGGTTGCACATATTAATGAAAACATATGTCCCTTCTTTTTTTGTGATTGACTCATCTCGCTTAACATAATGTTCTCCAGATCCTTCCATTTTCTTGCAAATGGTGTTATTTCTTCTTTATTGCTGAGTAAAATTCCATTGTGTGTATTTTCCACAATTTTGTACTCCACTCATTTGTTGATGGACACCTAGGTTGGTTCCATAATTTGGCCACTGTGAATTGTGCTGCTATGAACATGGGTATGCATATATTACTGCAATTTTCTAGTTTCAATGATACCCAGTAGTGGTATAGCCGGATCATATGGTGGATCCATTCTCAGTTTTCTGAGGAATCTCCATACTGATCTCCATAGTGGTTGAACTAGTTTGCAATCCCACCAACAGTGTGAAGAGTCCCAATTTCCCCACATCCTTGCCAACATTTGTTATTGTTTGGCTTCTTAACGATTGCCATTCTAATTGGGGTTAGATTAAATCTTAGAGTGGTTTTGATTTTGCATCTCCCTGATTGCTAATGATGTTGAACATTTTTTCATGTACCTATTGGCCATTTGTATCTCTTCTTTTGTGAAGTGTCTATTCATTTCAGTTGCCCACTTCTTGATCGGATTATTTGTTTTTTTAGTGTAAAGTCTTTTAAGTTCTTTGTATATTCTAGATATTAGACCTCTGTAGGAGGGATAGCTTGCAAAGATCTCCCATTTCATAGGCTTTCTCTTTAGGCTCTTGATGGTTTCCTTTGATGAGCAGAAGCTTTATAGTTTAATGCTATCCCATTTATTAATTCTTGTTTTAATTTCCTGTACTTTGGAGGTCTTTGTTGAGGAAGTTTCTATCTGTGCCTATATGATGGAGTGTTGGACCTATGCCTTCTTCTAATAATTTCACAGACTGGTCTAACTTCCAGGTCTTTGATCCATCTTGAGTTGACTCTTGTGCAGGGTGAGAGGTAAGGATTTAGTTCCATTTTTCTAAGGATAAATATCCAGTTTTCCCAGCACCATTTGTTGAAAAGACTGTCCTTTCTCCAACGTATGTGTTTAGCACCTTTGTCAAAAATCAATTGACTATAAGTTTGTGAACTTGTTTCTGTATCTTCTATTCTGTTCCACTGGTCTATGTGTCTGTTTTTGTGCCAATACCATGCTGATTTTATTACTATAGCTCTGCAGTACAATTTGAAGGCAGGGATAGTTATGCCTCCTGCATGGTTCTCATTGCTGAGAATTGCTTTGGCTATTCTGGGTCTTTTGTTTCTCCATATAAAATTAATGACTGATTTTTCTACATCTGTGAAAAATGATGTTGGTATTTTGATAGGGATTGCATTGACTCTGTAGATCATTTTTGGCAGAATGGCCATTTTGATAATATTTATTCTGCCTATCCAAGAGCAGGGGAGATCTTTCCATCTTCTAAGATCTTCTTCAATTTCTCTCTTCAGTATTTTATAGTTTTCATCGTAGAGGTCTTTTACCTCTTTGGTTAAGTTTATTCCTAGATATTTGATTGGTTTTGAAGTTGTTGTGAATGGAATTGTTTTCTGGATT